>JAGDQP010004797.1:11682-82593 GCA_022664845.1 Lepisma saccharinum
AATCTGGTCCAAGATCTCGCTGTTGAAACAAAGGGGGGCAGGAACCACATATAATGGGAGCGCGTCTCGCTGAGGACACACGTAATGACCGACTGACCACTGCATCATTTCGAAGCCCTGCAGCTGCTATAACCAGGGGTAAGCTCCTAGGTTCCTTCGGGACTTGTATTTTTTATCTTTGAAATTTTGGATAGCAATAAGTTCAGTACACATGTTTAACTTCTACTTTCTGATCTATCTCACTAATGAACTATCTTAATGAGATTTTTTATTATTATTTTAAGACAGAGGGACGAGATACTTTGTTTTCCAGAGAAATGCGAATAAGATATGGAACTGGAAATCCGAACCCATCAAAGGAGAAGAGAGAGCTGAACCTCTCTCGTCAGTAGTTTTTGAATTAAATCAAATCCGATGGAAGGGAAACGACAGCGGTCGTTTTGCGAAACAATGTGTATTTTCCATACCAAGGCGCACAATAGTCAAGTAAAATGAAGCTTTGCCTAGTAAACTAAATCTGCCTCTACGGCGGAATAACTATCGAAAATACAATTGAGCTGAGATTCCCTATTCTGAGTGTCTGAGAATGTATGTGTGATGTATGTATGAGGATGTATATGTGAATCCCTGTAATAATTAATAGAGTCACGTATGAAAAGCCCAGGCTTGTTGTGAGGTCTCGTTCGCTTTCTTTGAATTGCCAGTAAATGTTGCTGTTTTCGCTATACGCGAGGGGGGCATGAGCTGTTTTAAACAATTGAAGTTAAGGGGACAGGCTACATTGTTCTGTTAATGATTTGGATAGATTAATTAAATATAATCTACATGGAAGGGATAATGGCATCGGAGCCCAGGTCGAGTTTTCTTCGAAGTGCGGCCGACCTTTGTGATAGGGAAATAGAACCGATGAAACTGTACAGGCGAAGTCTGTATCCCGCGATTCATTTTTGTCCTGTAAGAAATTGTCCCCGAGAATTAATTTGTAACGTAACAGAATGTCAGTTGTGTGTGTGCAGAATTCCCGCCAAAAGCTATTAAGAAACTCTTTATAAGCAATTAAGGAAAAGATAGGGGGGAATATTAGAGAAACATCCAAATTAGAGAATCGCGAAGTCTTATTAAATAAAGTAACAGTTTTTCAAGTTCAATGCATGTATTTTCTTTCTACCAAAATGTTTCCTGATGTAAAAGGTTCACAGAGAACAGTTTTCTCTGGATGTTACATGGCGTAAGTGTGGTACATCAAGCCGTTAGGTATCAACGTATAAATAAAATAAAATTCTATTCTTCTTTAGTAAGAAGTGGCGCTCGTAGCGTTACGTTCAGTCATCACCACACCGGCTGCAAGCTAGAAAACGTCTATTGTAACACCAATTGAACATTACGTGTCACGACACGAGAGAGTCATCAACTGTCATATTTTAAAGATAAATTTAACTTTTAAGGAAAATTTCATGTGGAAAATACTTAGTTTTAATTTGATTTGACTTGAGTAGCTAAACTTCTGGTTTATAGTTAGATCTATTTTCTAATGAACTGTAGCTCATTGATTCACTATAGCCAGAGTTGTATACACTAGTCAGGCGATTTAAGCTGGAATACTATGAACTATGAAACACACGAGAAAAAATGTATTGCTTCGAAATATAAGTCGTACCGTGACGGGCGTAAGCCACAGTGATGTTACCGCCCATAAACTCATTTTATCTATCGAAATATAACTAAAAGAAAATGTTAAATTTCCATAATAAATAAGGTTACTTCACAAAGTGTTGATCAAAACACGTGTCTGGATCAATGAAATAATCAGACAAACTTTGGTTACTGTGAAGTGACGGGTTGTATGAATATACTTATTTCCTTATTCAACTTTCATAATGGCTTGAACAGGCATATATGGTTTACCCCGTTACAAGTCCGCGGAAAGATGTAACTTGGCGAGCACTCTTCTGGGAAAATGAGAAAAGAAACTATTACCTTAAATTAGGTACCGTCCCGGCATTTGCCTGTGACTAAAGGAAGAACTATGGAGAAACCACACTCTCTTGGTTCTCTTTTGCTTTTTCAAACTTGAGTCACCGACTGACGTGACTTCAATTTTTTGGTACAAATGTTCGGAGGGATTCCTGCCTCTAGACGACTTGGTCGCGCGACTGAGTCACAGTTCATTTTTGTTTCCCTGAGAAAGTTTAATTAAAACCTTTCCAACGACAACCCACGTACCTCTCTGCCCTTGTAGTTCCTCAGATTTCATTTCTGTATATGGACGGTCAGAATGAGCGGGATTATAAGGTCTCTTTTAGCTATAACTTCGCTATCAAGGAATCTAAAACTTAAGTCATAAATTTACTTTACTTTTTTCTCTCCTGGAGTAGCACATAGGGACCGTCATTTCAATCACGGAGTGCAAACTTAGTGTTAAAACTTACAACACACACACGGCCTCGTAGCTTAGTAGTAGAGCGTTGGCATAGCATTCGGGAGGTCATGGGTTCATTCCTAGCGGCCAACCATCCTGTCTGATGTTTTCCAGAGTTTTTCCTCATTCACACCAGAGAAATGCCAGGATGGAACCTTTAACTTAGTCCCTGACCGACACCTTCCCGAATCCTTTTCCCTGCCCTATCCCACCTGAGCTTTAGATGCGTAAAGCCATAAATAAAATTCAATTCAACCCGCACACCCTCGGATGACTGACCCTCCACCTTAATCATTAAGGACACTTCTCGCGCTCGCCCCCACTTTTTTTATTTTTCACTCTAAGAGCATTATCCAAACTTTTAGAACACAGCGCACTAGTATTTACAAATTACTACAAAATACAATGGACAGCGATCTCGAGATCTTGTCGATTGATGAGTACTCAAAGACTCCATTTAAATGATGGCATCATTTGAAAACGTATCACTCATGAATTGACAAGATCTAGAGATCGACTGACTTTTCAGTCTAGTAACTCTACCAGCTGGTTCACTGACCATAACCACTAAACCCCGACACCCCTCTTTTTCTGTTTTAAACTTCAACCTCGACCTCGCGAGGGACAATCCATGTCAAGTGGTCCAATGCATGTAGAGCGACAATTTTTAAAAACCTTATTTTTGATGTGTAGTTAGTTACCTTACCATGTTGTTAGTTGAAAACAATCATTATTTTAATTTTAGTGACTTTAGGTTTCGAGTGGAAGCCATATTTGTTTTCGACGATGCGCCATTTGGTGGTGGTGAAAGGGGTTACCGAATCTGAAGTATCTCAGCCCCTGGCTGTTCTATCGATGTGGAACAAAAACTAAAATGGTCAGCAAATTGTAAGCTACAAGACTATGTATTAGCCATTATCGTCTATGAAGTATATAGCAGGGTGAAAAGTAGGTAATTGACGTTAAAAGTTCCGAGTTGAGTAGACGATTTTTGCAAGAAGGCATATGATCAGGAAGGTGAGCTTTTCTGGAAAAAGAGGTATGATATAGAAGTGCTCATTCACCAAGTTTCAACCCTTAGACCTGTCCCCCCTTTTTTAATAGAAATTAAGAATGCAGAAAAGTGAAAAAGTGCGTAAAAATATACAATTCGTCCCCATAACAGGTGTGTGTGTATTTTATATATATATATATATATATATATATATATATATACACACACACACAGGTGTATGATATTATTATATACCAAAAATTAGGAGTTTCAGATTTGACTATAAGTACCTTTATTATTAACACAAAGTTATACCTACAAATAAGCATAGGCAGAAGTACGGATAACCGAGAGTTTACTGTATAGACATCATAAATCAATAAGCAGTGGATGAATAACTCACAGAGGGGTTAAGCAAAACATACAAGAACAAGTTTGATCCTGTTAAGAAGCAAACAAAACGACTGTACATGAAAACACAGTCAGCAGGCTGCGTGTACCAACAACACGCAGAATCGTGGTCAGACATGCAGCAGATGGGAATTCACCACTGGTGCCTCAGTCAGATGCGTACAGCGCAAGGAGACGGTTGTGTTCGTGCAAATCTGTGTACCAATACTGCAGTTGGTTAGTGACAAAATGGAATGTGATGTAGGTATATTAATTGGTGAAGAATGTCATAAGTGTGTGTATGAGCCAGTATCAAGATGCATGACGGTACTTAGTGACTTCAGTGAAGAGAAGAGGAATCTTCTGATAATGCGAACAAGCAGTGGCATTGTAAACATATGCAACTATCATGAAGTTAAATTTTCTCGAAAATATCATCATCTGTTTGGTAATTCGTGTTGCGACCCGCTAAATATCCGTAAAAAAAGCTATAACTAAAGGACTTTCAGAAATTTCTAGTGCACACTTACTAAGGAAAGAATTATGCAGTAGAGCTGATCCCTGGAAAATCATTATGTGCTACATGCTCCACAAAAATCTTTGTTCTACAAAGAAAAAACAAAAGCAATGATGATGAATCACGAAATGAACTTGAATTTGTCCCTCCATCAAACAATATTGATGTTTTGAATGCAACGTGTTCAAAATTATGTGTATCACCTGTTTCGAAAATAAGAAAGTTAAGTGTTGAACAGAGACCAAAAGCAATTAGCAAAAGTTACAATTGACTACAGGCTTGTTTACCTATTCCTAAAACACGCTCATATCATAAATATGTACCTTTCAGTGACGCAAAAGTTAGATGCTTTCGCACTTCAATTTCTACTGACTTTCTGGAAGTAAATGTGAGAAAAGCATCCTTGCAATGCCTCCAAATAGGTGACACAGTTGCGTGTATTTACGACGAAAACTGGTATATTGGAATTGTTGAAGATGTCAGCATCGAACATGATGACGTGAAAGTTCATTTTTACGAACCACCAGGACCAAGAACTTCATTCAAAATATCAAGAAACGGCAAGACATGGGTGCCTTTCAAGAACATTTTAAGGAAGCTAACACCCACTGAGCTTACAACAGCGACTTGTCGGTGTCACACTATCAGTCCCCAGTTGTGTGATGAAATATCCAAACTTTTTGTGGAACACAATGTTTAAATGGTACGTAACCCAGCATTGTTCTTGTATGTTTTGCTTAACCCCTCTGTGAGTTATTCATTCACTGCCTACTCATTTTGATGGCTATACAGTAAACTCTCGGTTATCCGTACTTCTGCCTATGCTTATTTGTAGGTATAACTTTGTGTTAATAATAAAGGTAATTATAGTCAAATCTGAAACTCCTAATTTTTGGTATATAATAATATTATACAGACCTGTTATGGGGAGGAATTGTATATTTTTATCAGGTCCCCCACCTGTGAATTAAGCTTTTTCACTTTTCTGTATTCTTAAAAATTTCTATTAAAAAAGGGGGGACAGGTCTAAGGGTTGAAATTTGGTGAATGAGCACTTCTATATCATACATCTGTATCCAGAAAAGCTCACCTTATTGATCATTTGCCTTCTTGCAAAAATCGTTACTCAACTCGGAACTTTTAACGTCAATTACCTACTTTTCACCCTGCTATATTTCATGGACGATAATGGCTAATACATAGTCTTGTAGCTTACAATTTGCTTATCATTTTGGTTTTTGTTCCACATCGAAAGAATAACCAGGGGCTGGGATACTTCAGATTCGGGATACTTAACCCCTTACACCACCACCAAATGGCGCATCTTCCAAAACAAATACGTCTGCCACTCGAAATCTAAAGTCATTAAAATAATGATTGTTTTGAACTAACAACATGGTAAGATAACTGCACATCAAAAGTCAGATTTTTTAAAAATTGTCAAGCAACGATTTATTCCTTTCCTGGACCACTTTACATGGATTTACCGCGATGGGACTTCGACCTCGACAGGTTCAACACTTCTGCATATAACCAATAAATGCCTTTATTACTACTATTACTTGCGAACATATCTTGTTTAACAATCGCTTCATGTCCTTACCTTCAACGCAGAAGCAGCGAAATTGTGCCACTTTTCTATCTTATTTTCACATTTCCATAGCTCGAAACTTTGTTTTATTTAGCGCTTCAACAGCACTGCAAACATTACGTATCACCTCCGAGCCTTTAACCATTTACCTATTTTGTAGTAATCGGCTACGAAAGCTCTTCGTACGTCCGAAGACTCTGAGGTCAAGACAGCTCGAAATCTCATCTTTTACACAGGTATGGCAAAAGAAAAGGAAAATTAGTGACGCGATAGAAACAATAAAAAAATTTCAACTTTTTCCACAATTCACGAAAAATGTAAAGTAAGGTCCAACCTGCTTTTATAGCTTGTTATCTATAATAAGCGCACTGATTTATCGTTCAGTATACTTCATTGAGGTGTTTTTGCACAACACAGACAGGAGGATACTTTGCCTCTTTAATGTGACTGAGTACAAGGCCAATTCACACTTCAATACTGTTTGCGTCACTCCGTGTCATATCTGTGTAAATAAATATATATATATATATATATATATTTATTTTGAAGTGTCTTGACCCCTTTAGACAATTACTTACCATACCAGTATGCTTCCCACTACATAGCGTGTAACTTTCTATCGTACCGGTACAGTATGAGTGGCAAGGTTTTTGAACACAAGTCCCCCTGGATGAATTTAATATACTAGCATTAGCAAAATGTATTTTTTTAATTTGTTTATGATATACCAATCATATTTTTTATTATACGCGATGTACATCACCTTTAACAGGCACCACCTGTGAATGCCCCATTCACGGACGTATACTAAAGAAAAGCCTAAATTAGTATATGTGGCAATAATAATACCGCCGAATAAATACTGTGGCAAAACCCAAATTATTTCTATTTAGCACAGCTGAATAATTTTTTTATACTCACCTTCTGCTAATACATCCTCAACAGTAACATTCATTCTTCCCACGACAAACGCTTTTCCTACAAATGTACTTGGCTCCTTAACCGTATTGTCAATTTTGGTTTCTATTTTCGAAAACAATTTCTTCATTTTTCCGTTTTACTGTGTTCCTGAGATGTACTTTTCGCTATGATTTCGACCTGTTACAGTGAGTGAAACTGTTTTTTACTAGTGCAGCAATTAAACTAATGCCTAAATACATCTGTTTACAATTTTTATCAACATGAACTATGTATTTCTACTAATTTTTCCATGACCATAGGAGACCCCAAGAAGACAGACAATATGCCCGTGAACAGCGTATTGGCCCAGTCAACGTTGTTTCATTACCAACATGCATTTAGGATCTCCGTCGCATATTCATTTTGTCGCATAACTTGTCAGAACTATCCTCCGCTTCTTCATTTTAGCTTGAAAAGCACTTTCAATTACAGTCCCCACCTATCACTAGCCAAAAAAAATTGCTTCACACAGGCAAGATGGCAACTTCCTGGAACGTCACTTCTCTAAAACCCGAACTGCACTGTATTATGCAGGTACGAAAACATGGGAATATGACAGTCGTGTCGCGCATTCACAAACAAGAATAGTTTTATAGCATTATACAGTATCCAACATCTCGCCGAATTCCTTCAGCATTATACAGTATCCAACATCTCGTCGAATTCCTTCACTATGTGTTCTTTTTCGTAATTTTAATCTTAAAGAAAACAAATACCAAAAATTTGTTAATGTTAAAGAAACGTGCCATAGTTTCACAATTATACACAGTAACTCAAGTAAAAATTTCCTTTATATAAATAAAATCATTCCCTTAAGAGTAATTCTAAACTTTAGTCCTTACTTCCTCTGTTCCCTCTATATCATGAAGAATGGCAGTTCTTCGAGTGACGCTGGCAAATGACACTGTTAGCGGCACTCAGATAGTATACAGTTAGTGTCGGATCTACCGAAGTATAAGTCCGATTTTGATGCTTGAACTTACATTTGAAAGCTCTTTCCAACACTAAGACACAGGAAAAAAATTGGGTCGGTAGGATCTCCTTGGAAACCCCTAGGGCGCTTTGAAAAAAATATCAAAACTTCACATTTTTTAGGATAGCACTGACCCCAGACCATATAGACGGCCGAAACTTATTGGATCTTATGCTACGCTTCAATACGTTTCAAACGGTGTATCATACGTTAAAATCGGTGGAGCGGTTCAAAAGTTACGACTTTTTTTAACCGAATCATAAAATTTTCACAAATGATAGAAAGTATGTCCGTCATTCTGTGTGTCTTTTTGTTTTAGCCCCGAAATGGGTGGTACCGGGGGGTTTTAGGCGTCCATTGCGGGATGAGGGTAAATCCAAGCTTAGATTTTTGATAGGAGTTACGGTTTTCGAGACATGGAGCAAAATCGATCTTGTATCCTTCCGCCATAGTGACACGTGCCACTTTTTAAATACGAGCCCGTACGGAGAACACTTTCCGCCGCTGCTGCACTCATCTGGGCATGACGTAAAGGAGAAAAATGTAAAGATACATGACCGTACCTAATTTTATCTAACCTCCACGTTCCCATGGTGCGTAATTTAAAATGGACTTTCTGTCAAGAATATTACAGTGCACGTGTCTCCTACACGTTATAGCAGGAGGGAGGAGCATCGGTATAGATGGCTCGTGTTACGGTCTTTTTTTATAGGCAGCCTTACAAAATAAGTGATATCAGTACAAAACCCCGTTGGGGTAAAAGGAAGAGTGACGCAAGAATTCTACTCACAAAAGAAGTGATTTCTATTTTGCGAGTGACTTTCTTTGTGTCACTATGGCGGAAGGATACTGTATCTTAATTTTATTACAAAGGCAATACTTTCGCCATAGTGACACAAAGAAAGTCACTCGCAAAATAGATATCACTTCTTTTGTGAGTAGAATTCTTGCGTCACTCTTCCTTTTACCCCAAACGGGGGTTTTGTACTGATAGTATATTCTATACGTTTTCATGTTTTTCACATAATATTAAATGTACTTCTAACTTTTTATTAAAACCGAATTGTAAATAGTACAACGAACTGATTTAAAATTATAAAATATGTAAGAAATGTCACTGCTCTCACTTGTCCAAGTAACGATTTCACGTTTTCAATACATTTTTTGTATCATTTTGCTTCAGTATTTATAAGACCAAATTTTGTGTTTTTATGGTAAATATTCAGCTTTAACATTCATAAGCCGTTTTCTAAAATGGATTAACTTAAATATATTGAAAACTTTTCCTTTTGTCCGTTGATTACGTGTCATTGCTGTCTCTTGGATTTTACCTGCTATGTAAATCCGCAAGGTGTCATGTGATCTGCATCATAAACATCTAAAACAAAGAACAGCTATGTTGAATCAAAATGTGTGAATTGGTATCGCGTTGTTTCCAGTTTGAATATTTTAAATATTATTTTGAATTACCGTTTGCTGTGTGAGGAAAAGTACATTAAGTCATTTTCCATTTGCTATTAAATACATTTTAAAATGCTACCCTCATACAAGCTTCGGAAACAGTCTTTGTCTTTTTGTAGTTGAAAAATGGTTAGTTTGTCATTGGTGTCCTCTGCCCTGAACACAAGGCACACAAAGCTTTGTTAAAAGTGTCTATAAAGGGGCCTTGAGGTCTCCATGTAATACAATGGCAAAATGAAGTGGCGAGTTCTCGGGGTAGACAGCGTCTACCCAAATCTGTAATGATTATATTTAATTACATTCGTTTTTACTGATAATGAGCTTTGATTTTATTTGGACTTTCATCTCCAAAATATCAGACAATTGTTCTTTTATATAACATTCTATGATATAAAAATGTAAGAAATAATTTTAAATGTTCAAGAACTATAACATTTAAAAGTATTGTAAATCCTTTAACTAGCTCCAAAATGGCTGTATCCTCTTGTTCCCACGCGCGGCACTCTAGTGACTGCACTTTAGTAAAAGGAGACCGCAGACACAAACTGAAAAGTTCGTCGAGCGGATAGACAGTCTCCTACGCTTGGTATCGGTCACGTGTGTATATATATATGGCTCCACTCAGTTTTTAAAGGGTTACCTTGCATCATTCTTATCGCCACACACACTTTGTAGTAAACTTGTCTCTCCTCATACTGCGCATGCCTGTTTTGCTCGCAGGGAGGGAAACGTTGCTCGGATGGATTTTGTTCAGTGAAAGCAACAGGCAATGTAAATATACTTGCAGTGGAGGAGCTGAATAGAAATTACATTTTGTAAGAATATTTATTGCTGTAAATATTTTCTTTACTACTAGTTTGTCAGATACGGTTTATGATGATAAAGAGAAAGGAAATTTTCTATCAAAAGCAAGTAGATAATGGAAGAATTCGTTTACAAAATTTTCCTACTTGAATCACTCTTGAGTCACCCTTGTATCTTCTGTATTCAGTTCTTATGCTTCGTAATTAAATCTAGCCTTTCAATCTTTTAGAAATTTTGAATATTAATTTAGTATATTAAATTATAATTATTGACCATATGGTGCCGAGAGTTCAGCGCGCTGGCTTTCTATGCGCGCGGTCACGGATTCAATTGCCGGGGTCCATTGAACGAATTGGTTCGGAGCCCATTTTACCGAAAGCTGTACTGTAGGCTCAAACCCCGAAAGCTCACCAGCTCGTTCAGGACGTTAATAACAACTCAATCACTCAATTATAACTTTTGTATTACTGATATAGGAGTTGTGTTCATCTTTTCCTGATACTGCAACTCGCCAGCGTTTTCCACTGCTAACATAAGGATTTAATCATTCCTAAGTTAACAGCAACAGCTCAGGTAAAGACACGTTAATTCTGGTTGTAAGAGAAAATGAAAATTTTGCGCAATGTGCTAAAAATTACTGCTTTTCGCTTAAATCAGAAAGTAAAACAATTGATTTACTTTTATACAACACGAACCTTGAATGTTTCATTGAAACTGTTGTACCAAAGCTTTTTCAATATGCGGCCGTTACGAAATGAACATTAACATCTGAAGTAGTGAACATCAAATTATAAAGTTTGATGTAAGCAATTACCTCAGAAGAATTTATGAAATGATTATGAAATTATTAAAGTGAAGGTGGGTGTTCCGAATGCGTTCAAACTTTTTATTTCTGGCCCTCATAGTGCAACGGTCTTGAAGCTCCGTTCCATTTGTTTTATTTATTAATATCATGATTTTTACTGTGTTGAGCTTCAAACCCAAAAGATTTTTACTATAATGATCTCGGTATCATCAATATATTTTGATCATCTTCTTGCATATTTGTCGAGCAAAGGTATAATTTTTCATTCTTCTTTTGTTAGTTATCCTGGCGCAAGGTTTATTTCTCGAACTACTTTATGACGTATCTTCCTTCCGTCTTCCTTTTATTACTCATTTTCTGATTGGATGATAGTGTCAGCATCCGTAAATAGACCAGGATCTTAGCTCAGTTATGTGTTTCTTTATTATTGGCAAATCTTCCCGCCAAGAAAAATCCTTGTTCGTAAGATTTATTAATTTTCTTATATTAATATTTCATTTATTTCTAGTTTTTAGATAGTCAATAATTATGGATTATCATTTAGTGTGCCAAAAGGTTAGATATTACTGGTTTATTTGGTTTGAAACCGAGATCTGTTCTGGTTTGTTTTGTTCCTACGCCTTCGTTCGTCATCTGTCGAGAAAGAAGGATTTTCTTTTAGTAGATAAACCGTAAGCAGCCATAACACGAAGATGCTGCAGGCCACTGATTCTCCGAAAGTTTTATTTACAGTTTACTTTTAAATTACTCTTTTCGAGTATAAATCGGTGTGCCTGTCCAAGTAAAGTAAATATTTGTTGAAGATATAATTACAAGACCATGTTCGCTTGCCTAGACAGCTAAATTTGGAAACACTAAATTTTCTTCTTCTCTGTTCTGCTGGTTCTCTCAACAAGAAGACATCTTTAAAATTTCAGTGAATATTCTTCTTTCTCGTGTTTTGGACTTTCGTACGCAAAATTCATAATATCTAAACTCAGTTTTCAGTAGTGATAATTGTTTTGTGCACGATGAGTAATATGTTGTTAATGAGATTTTCAGTGCAAGGTTGTTCCTTAGCTATGCAAAGCTAAACTAGGTAAGGGAACATGGGTCGTCCATATGTCATGATGCTTTATTTTATATAACCCGAAAACCATCAACAGATCTCTGTTTCTCTCTTTTTACGTTTAAAGTTTATTATTTATGCACTCAATTCAGTTATTTCTTTAGCAACTCATGCGATAGGATTAATACTATGAGCTCACCATGATTTTTATTCGTTCAGTAATAATTGCAGTACTTGCGCTCTGCTTCGTCGGCTTTAGTTCCGTTCGATTGTTTTATGTTAAATTTCAACCTGTTTCAGAGCTGTCTAGATAGCTAAACCAAAAATAGTATCAGAATCTTTATTATGAAATTTTAAATATTTATTTCGAAAAATACCTACAAATGTCAAAATCTTACTTTGCCATGTTCATTGTTAATGATTGACATTTAGAAAGAGCTTTCAGCTGAACTGACCCATAGTTTATAGTGAAAGTGATATAGCAGGAAAGAGTTAGAATTTTCGAATGTTTGTAATTACTACTGACAACGTCTACATGTAAAACAGTGATTCTCATATTATTTTACAAAACAAGAAATTTTGGACTTGAA
The DNA here is from genome assembly GCA_022664845.1 of Lepisma saccharinum. Taxonomy (NCBI): domain Eukaryota; kingdom Metazoa; phylum Arthropoda; class Insecta; order Zygentoma; family Lepismatidae; genus Lepisma; species Lepisma saccharinum. The sequence continues at coordinate 24,235 of JAGDQP010004797.1, forward strand.
TCTTAAAGTGAAATAATTTTGCTAAAGCATAATTTTCGATTACTGTATAATAGGATGATTTTCCATGGACTGAATAGTTATTTTCAAACACTTTTTTTTTCAAACCGCAATATGATCTGTTGAGTTTCTTCCTTCAAGGAATGTGAATTTTCAACTCAAATCCAAATGATTATTTCGTTCAAGTGAACTTCAATACTTATGGCAATTCGAATTTTGAAATAATTTGTGTTCAGTAACTAAAACTTTGCTGTCATTTTACTGAAATAAACAGTGAGTAAAAATAGGTTACTAAATTTTATTGAAATTTCATCGCATGTAGGAGTAGCTAATGTTTAAGTCAATTTGAATAATAATAATGATGTTTTACGCAAATATTATTTTGAACTTACACTGTCGCGTACAGTACAAGTCTTATAGTGAACTGAATTTTCTTTGACTAAAGTGATTGCACGCACATTAAACATTGAATGCTTTAATGTTTTCTTATGGATTTTCACGTTAGTTGAGTTTAATATTTTCTCCAGTGGCCTTGTACACTAGGAGACAATATCACTGTCTTCTGGCGGATAGGTAGTACATTAGAACTTTTATTTATCCTACTCTTTCTCTTTCCGTCAGAATACGACGAATATCACTGGCTCAGTTTTCAAATGTAGATCTTACTGTAGTGCATGGTCCGTTACTGGTGCGTGTGAGCGTTTGCTACGTACTCGTTGTTCTATGAGAGTCAGAATGTGTTATTTTGCCACCGCTTTTAATTGAGCATTTAAAAGTTGATTTCGTTGACTTACGTGCGTTTATGGATAAACTGTGATTTATCGCCTCCAATGTGAAGCCTGTGTGCGTGGAGGCTTGGGCTACTCTGGCATTTTCTATGCGATGATTAGGTTGTTCTCTGCGCTCTCTTCTCTGGTGGGGTGGGGAATTCTTTCCTTCTCTGTCTCTCCGCCCCCTTTTCCATCGTTTCAGTTTATGCCTGTCTCTGTGCTATATTTCGGATTTAGTTATCCTTCGGTAATCGTGTGCTCCCTCTTCGGTTTTTTTTTCGGTACTTGTGTGTCCTAATGATAAGAGATGGTATTTATTTTGGTTCGATAGTCTGATAACTTATCTTTCTCGTCCGTCGAGTGGTCGTGGGACTTGACCTCGGCTGGTGAAGTCGTGACTTAGCTCTCGAGTGACCCGTTTGAGTTGGTCCAGCTGGCCGGCTTCCAGTCTGGGTGTCATTGTAGACTCTTCGCGAGTGTTACCCACTATTCCACATGAGAGTGAATTTTCACTTTCTTTCTTTCATTCTCATCCTTCTTTAGGGAGAAGACACTCACAGGGTCCTTCTAGTTGCGAAGTTTGACGAGGCTTCACTGGGGAGCGTCCGGGGTGTTTTCATGTTCGGCACTTAGGCTGTTTTTGCCCGGCGCTTGTGCCGTTTGAACCTTATTGTGTTCTTGGGTAACACGGTTCAGATTTTTCTGCATTTAGTTGGTTGAGGTGTGTATGTGCCCCCTGCCCTTGTCTGGTATGTGTAGTGATTTATTACAATTGGCGACCCCTTATTCAGGACATTCGATCCTGTCTGATCTTCGGATGTTGCGACGATCGCCTTTGTGTTTTTCTTACAATTGGCAACCGTGCTCCACGACTGCAGTGTCTGTACTGCATCTTCAGCTTTTTCAAGGTCGCATTTTCTTATCCTCTATTTCTGTTTGACATCCTAGTTGCGAAGCGCATGCGATTGCTGAGGTGATTGTTGTGTCAAAAGAAAACATTGGCACCCAATTGTGTGAGATATAGCCATGCATTGTGTTGTTAGGTGGCTGTGCGTGTGAAGGCGGGCATTGACTTGTGTGAGGTTACATAAAAAAAGAAAAAATCTTGTAAAAATAAAAATAGAAAAATAAGTTGATTTATATTGATTATTTTAATAAGGAGAGAAATGAGTTGACGGTTCGGCTTATGTATCTCATGGCTGAGCATATGGGTAGACCCATGTTGCCTAGTGTTTCATAAAAAAGTACATATTATTTAGTAGTACTGCAAGTGTTTATTAAATATTATTGTGATATTTTGCGCTGTAAATCGAAATGTTGGGGTCTGGCGATCAAGCGGTTCGCAGGAATAACGCGCGTGAAAGATTTCGTGCCGAGGACGCTGATAACGAAGAGATGTATTGTTTTCAAGTTCTCGCTGCAGTAACAAACGTTCGCCATTGCTTTCTATCCTGGGAAATATCAAGCCAGTTTTCATCACTAACACTTACTTATCGGAGATCTCTTCTTATACTGTCCTCCCAACGACGTCTCGGTCTTCCCAATGGTCTCCTTCCATCCGGTCTTCCAACCAGGATTTCGTTTTCCCCCCATCCGAGCTACATGCCCTGCAAACATTAGTTCTCGCGATTTCATTACTTTTACAACATATGGTGAATCGTAGAGTCCGTGGAGTTCTTCATTATGCAGTCTCCTCCACTCTCCAGTCATCTCGTCGCGTTTCGGCCCGTATATCTTTCTCAAAACCTTATTTTCAAACACACGTAATCTATGTACATCTGCTACGGTCGTACTCCAACTTTCGCTACCGTAAAATATTGCCTGCAGAATAACCGTTCTGTATATTTTAATTTTAATTTCCTTGATTTAATCTTGATGTTAAAAGTTTTTGGACTGAATAGAAACATGCGTTCCCCGATACTAAACGATTTTTTATTTCTTCCGTGAACTCATTTTTGCTTGTGACGTATGCTCCCAAGTATTTAAATGTCTTCACTTTCTCTATGACCCCATCCCTAATTCTTATGTTTTATTTCCTTCATTCCCTGTGTTTCGGCTTGTTATCATGAAATTTTGTTTTATCTATGTTTACCTGTAGACCTATCTCATCGCACGCTTGTACTAAGACATCCGTGTTGCTTTGTAGTGCATCTATATCGTCCCCTAGTAAATCTACATCATCCGCGTATACGAACAGTTGATTCAAACCATTCAATGATAGTCCCTTTTTGTCCCCTTTAATTTTTAAAAATCGCATGTTCTAACGCAAAGCTAAACAGTAGGGGTGACAAGGCATCGCCTTGTTTCAATCCGTTGCGAATCTTGAAACTATCTGACATATTATTACCTATCCGTACTCTGCTTATGGGGTTGTTGAGACACATCTTCACTAGTCGAACCAGTTTCTTCGGAATTCGAAATCGTAGCAGGATACTATATAACTTTTCACTTTTGATAGAATCATATGCTTTCTTAAAATCAATGAATAGCTGGTGAACCGTCCCATTGTATTCCCATTCCTTCTCCAAAATTTATCTCAAGACGAAAATCTGGCCCAACGTGGATCTATTTCTTTTAAATCCACTTTGGTGATCTCCAATTATTTCATCTACGTATACACATAGGCGTGTTAACAGAATATTACTTAATACCATGTAAGTAACGAGATTGGAAGTAACGAGATTCCGCGGTAATTATTACATTCCGATTTATCTCCTTTTTTATAAATAGGAACTATTATTGAAGTTTTCCATTCCTTTGGGAGCTCCTCCTTTCTCCATATGGCACGTATTCATTTATGTAGTTCCTTGATTAGTGCCGTAACTCCCGCTTTAATTAATTCGGCTGGAATATTGTCTATTCCTGGTGATTCGAATTTTTTAAATTTCTTTACCGACATTTCGATCTCGATCTCGCTAAGTTCGGTGATCCACGGTTCTGCTGTATGGATTTCAAAATCCTCTGTTTGTTCTCCGTTGTGTACATTAAGAAGTCTGTCGAAATAACTTTTCCACACATCGACAATTTTAGTCGGATCAGCCTGAAGATCTCCACGTTCATTCCTAATCATTCCTAACCTCGGCTGGTAGCCTTTTCTTAACGAGTTTACCTCTGGTATGTTATTTGTCTTCCCGTTTGTAGTGGTTGGTATTTGCTTCGCTTTTATTACTTAGCCATCGTTGCCTTGCTTGTTTTCGTTTCTCATGAAGCTTAAGAACTTGTTCATCAAACAAAGGTTTGTTGTTCTGTTGTTTCTTCTCACCTACACGTTCCTTCGCTGCCCTCTTAATTGTTTCACGAATTGCCTCCCACAACTTACTTACATAAATTTCATTATTAATGGCATCATAATTATTACTCGAGTCGGCTAGGATTTCGAACCTTTTTGAGAGTTCGAGTTGGTAATCTGCTTTTATGCTCGGATTATTTAACCGTTTAACTTCGAATTTCAGTTGTTTTGACCCCTTGCTTTCTCTGTTCGAGGTGCACAACTTTTCCCTTGCTTTTGTGATCACTAATTGATGATCGGTGTCACCTTCCGCTCCTCTGTACGACCTAACATTCATTACGTTGGTGTGTCTTCGTCTGTCTACTAATACGTGATCGATCTGGTTGGGAGTTTTGCCGTCCGGATATACCCATGTGTATTTGTGTATGTCTTTGTGTTCAAAGTACGTGCTCTTTATAAGTAGGTTTTTCGAAATCGCGAAAGTTATCAATCTTTCTCCATTGTTGTTGGTCTTTTCGTGAAGGTTGTATTTGCCTATAGTAGGTCTATATTTTTCTTCCCTCCCTACCTTTGCATTGAAATCACCCAACACAATTTTCGAATTATACTTCGACATTTGGTCAAACAGCCTTTCTAGCTCATTGTAGAATATATCTTTGTCGTTATCAGTAGCCAACTCGGTCGGAGCATAGACGTTTAATAAAACCGTGTTGCCCTATCGAGTACGTATCGTAACGTACGATAGTCTTTCGTTTATGAACTCTATATTCTGAACTGCCAGAAGGATACTGTTCTTAATGAGGAATCCTGTTCCGAAATCGTGAGACTGTGTTCCCCCGTAGTAGAAACTGCACTTGCCCTATGGGATGCTATCCTGACCCCCCCCCCCACCGAATTTCTTGTATCGTTAATATGTCTGGGTACCTAGATGCTATAAATCAAACTCTAATTAGAAACCCTGATCTTGAGAAACAATGGCAGTGGTACCCTCTCCGGTATAGCTAAAATACCTAGTAACCATAAATAAAATTCTGTTACAAACCCTAGTCTTGAGAAACATTTGCAGTGATGCCTCCTACTGTACAGTTACAATTGCTAAAGGCCATAAATAGAATTATATTAGAAACCCTAGTCATGTGAAACATTTACAATGATTCCCCTACTCTTCAGTTAAAATACCTAAAGAACATCAGTACAATTCTATTAGAAACCCTGATCTTGAGAAACATTTCCAGTGATTCTCCCCTACTGTACAGTTAAAATGCCAAAAGGCCATAAATATCTAAAGACCATAAATAAAATTCTATTAGAACCATTGATCTTGAGAAACAATTCCAGTTATTCCACTAGTATACAGTTAAAATTAGGAGCGTGTAAGATATACTTTGGATATACTAAGAATATCCTTCAGATACTAAGAATATTCTACTGAAAATACGATTGTTAGATTGTACCTATGTTGTATTTATCAATCCGAATACTGAGCATATATATACAAGATATTGTACAATATGACGAATACCAAATTTTTAGCTTGCATATACGAAGGTTGAATAAAATTATATCATTCCATACTTTTAACGTATAATTGTAAATCGTTCTCACGTTATTTGCAAGAATTAAAATATGAATTAAAAAGCGGGTAGCACATTGATAAACAAAAACTTAGATGGAATTTTAAAAATTGGAAAAGAGTGGAAGTGGAGTATCGAGATTAAATGGCCCCTCTGCTCAATGGTTACATATACTCATTAAAATTTAAATGACATCGAGCAATCCAGTATCGTTTTAGAGAGAGGTCAATGGCATAAACCTTTCAGCGAAATGTAAAGAGATGACAAGACGGACGAATGATGGCTACGGACGTAATGATGAAGAGAAACAAGAGCTAAGTGACAAAGACTACCTCATAATAGTTTGTCTTATCAACATTCCACAAAAATTAACTACTTCAAACGAATACTCTAATGAAGTCTTTGTTTATTTTTATAAGAAGAAAACAAACATTTCAAGCGAGTAACAGAAAAATGTGTTAAATAAGTTCTCGTGCATATTTTGTTTACAATTTGTTAAGTACTAATTGATCGGTTCTCAGAGTAGAACATGTAAAGATATATGACCGCACGTAAATCACCTAACCCCCACGTTCCCATGGTTACAAATTTAAGATAATGAATGAAAAATGCAAGAAAGCAATTATTAATAACATGTATGAACATATAAAAATATATTTTGAAAGAAGAAAAATCTTACTGCCCGGCGGGATTCGAACCCGGGTGTCTTATTTAGTGAACCAACGTCTTATCGCTGAACCACTCTACCTCTGAGGCAAAAGGTAGTTTGGTTGACGATCTCTCGAACCTGCAAATTACCAGCAGAGGGATTTTGAAAATTTACAGGTGGAATAGATTTTAGCAGCACTTTCGGGTATGCCCACCCCTAACCGGGGACACGCCGCCCAGCTTCCTCAGCCTTGGTTTATTTATATACATCCTAGTTTTTAGTAATTCAATCCCTGTGCTCAACTGATGATGTACCTCATTGTTAATTTGAAGCGTAGAGTCTTCCTGTAGTGAACATATTCGAGGGGATGATGGTAACGTAATGATATTTAGCAATTAATGCATTTCGCGCTACCGCCACTTAGATTTCAAAAGCTTCGGAATTGAACTAAACACTTGTTCAACCCCCACATGAAATTTCACGAAATTCTGATAATATTTAACAATTATGATATATACGCGCTACCGCCATCTTGGATTGCAAAATTCAACAATTTTAGTTTCGGAATTGAATTCAGCACCGCTTCAAAGTCCCACATATGAAATTTAACGAAAAACTGATGACTTTAGCAATTATGATATATCGCGCTGCCACCATCTTGGATTTCAAAATTCAACAATTTTAGTTTCGTAGTTGAACTCAGCACACCTTCAAACCCCCACATGTGAAATTTCACGAAAATCTTATGATTTTTCGCAATTATAAAACTTCGCACGGCCGCCATCTTGGATATCAAAATGCAACAATTTTTGTTTCTGAATTAAATTCAGGACCCCTTCAAAGCTCCACATATGAAATTTCACGGACATCTGATGATTTTTAACAATTATGATATTTTGCGCTGCCGCCATCTTGGATTTCTAAATTCAACAATTTTAGGTTCAAAATTGAATTTAGCACCCCTTCAAACCCCCACGTATAATTTTTCACCAAATTCTGATGATTTTTAACAATTTTGTCACTTCGCGCTGGCGCCATCTTGAATTTCAAAGTTCAACAATTTTAGCTTCGGAGTTGGACTCAACATCCCTTCACACCCCCACAATCAATTTTCTTGAAATTGTGATCATTTTAAACAATTATGATATTACGCGCTGACGCCATCTTGAATTTCGAAGTTCAACAATTGTAGCTTCGGAATTGAACTCAGAATCCCTTCAGACCCCCACATATGAAATTTCACGAAATTCTGATTAATTTTAATAATTGTAACATTTCGTGCTGTCGCCATCTTGGATTTGAAAATTGTATATTTTTGACCTCGGTAATGGACTCAGGGCTCCTTCAAGGCCCTACATATACAATTTCATGAAATTCTGATAATTTTTAACAATTGTGACATTTCGCGCGGCCGCTATCTTGGATTTCAAAATTGTATATTTTTGGCCTCGGTAATGGACTCCTTCAAGCCCCCACATATAAATTTTCACGAAAATCTAATGATATTTAACAATATGACATTTCGCGCTGGCGCCATCTTGGATTTCAAAATTGTATATTTTGGCCTTCGAAATGAATTCAGGGTTCCTTCAACCCCCCTCTCCTCATCAAATCATCTTTTACAATGATGATGTTTCGCGCTGCCACCGTCTTGGATTACAAATTTCAACATTTTTAGGCTCGGAATCGTAGTCAGCGTCCATTGGAGCTCCCAGAAATGTTGGCGTTAAAGTACCTATAGAATCACGATAATAGTTTTTTAGTACTTAATTAACTACATGTTGTATCAAAGCTATAAAGTTGAAATTATACAATGAGCAGAATAATAGTATCACAGTTGGCAGCATTGTGTATTACGTCTTTTACCAAGATTAACAGAGAGGAAGGGGAAATTCCAGGACTTTCGAGCGCTCGAATTGAGGATTTCGAGCAAAAATGTTCGAGCCGATTTTGTTCGATCACACTCTGCTCGCTCGAAAACGTATTTTTGTGTTTCGAGCGCTCGAAATCCGCTCGTTGCACACCTCTACTGGTCAGTCAATCACAAGTCACCCTTCTTGGTCTCTTTCTACGGTCGTGACCCTACTCCTCTTTGTGTGACACCACCTCTTTTAGTTTTCTTCCATAAACAATACACCCACCACTTTCTCTACAGGCACTGAACAGCTGAACCACTTACAAAGAGCTCGCAGTTTGCAACACTACAACTCAACCTCTACTTGGCCATGAAAGCGAGATAGCTTCCTGATACACATCTCAAATTTGTCGGAAACGAATCTCAGTTGTAATGTAAATAAAACGCACAATCAGACTACTTTTCTCATTCATGTAAGACCGCTAATTACACTTTTGATCGTTTCTTTATACCGTATTTCTGCAGATACGTCGCACCGCTATGTTACGTGATCCCTCTTATGCCATCTAGCGGCGACTCAGTTAAATCGAACATAGGACTTTAAAAATATTTTTATTTTCTTTATGTATTAATATAGGCATAACTTTTGGGTCATAAGTTGTTGCTTAATATTATGCCTATTATTGAGTGAAATTCCACTTCTTAAATTTAAGTCGTTTGGTTCAACTATGGAAACAGTTTTTTAACATTGCTTCTTATGGCTTGTGTTTCCCCTTAAGCGAACGGATTCGTTAGCTGGAATGAAATTGATAAAATAAAGACACGGGAAATATTACACTTTGTGATAAAAGATGGCTGATTCAAGAATAGTGTGCCATTCTTGAGAGTGCTTGTAAAGTAAAGTGTAAAGTCTTAACTGTAAAGTGCTTGAGAGAAAAGATGATGTAAGAATTCTTTGCTGTGTGATCATCTTTAAATTTTCTTTAGACAAGAGAAATATCTGAGTTGTCAAAGTGTAAATGAAACAATATTGACAATATGTAAATAAAATGAGTGAGTTTCATTTGAGTGTGGAGATGATAAAAAGTCGAAGTATAAACTTTGATAGATGCTTCTCATCTTCATATGATTCAGATAAATACGTAGCTCTATAAAGTGGAAATGTTTGAAAGGAGATATAGACGTGAGTTTCATGATGAGTGAATTGTTGGTTCAGAAAATATATATTTAGTATTTCTCATTTTCATGTGATATAAAATGAGGTTTCAAGTTTATAGAGATTGCATATGGAAAACTACAGCTCGTTACCTACGTCACGCGTAAATCCGAAATGGAATATCATGTGATTATTAGTTCGAAGTGTAACTGTGAGTTTCTGGATGTTGGTTTCGAACATGCGTACAGTGCATCTAAGAGAATACTAGGAAACCTTCTACTGTTTGAACGAACTTTCATTCTGTTTTACCTCATCGAATACTTCGTATTCATTACTTGAAAGAGTGTGTTGTGAATGTAATACTGGATTCGTCTGTGAGAGATCGTTTTTACTTCAATCATCTTAAATATATTTTGGTGATTCTTTTTTCTTTTGAATTGTAGTAAGTTAATTTTTAAAATAAGTCTTAAAATATTTTATATTTGAATGATATATATGCTCAGTATTCGGATTGATAAATACAACATAGGTACAATCTAACAATCGTATTTTCAGTAGAATATTCTTAGTATCTGAAGGATATTCTTAGTATATCCAAAGTATATCTTACACGCTCCTAATTTTAACTGTATACTAGTGGAATAACTGGAATTGTTTCTCAAGATCAATGGTTCTAATAGAATTTTATTTATGGTCTTTAGATATTTATGGCCTTTTGGCATTTTAACTGTACAGTAGGGGAGAATCACTGGAAATGTTTCTCAAGATCAGGGTTTCTAATAGAATTGTACTGATGTTCTTTAGGTATTTTAACTGAAGAGTAGGGGAATCATTGTAAATGTTTCACATGACTAGGGTTTCTAATATAATTCTATTTATGGCCTTTAGCAATTGTAACTGTACAGTAGGAGGCATCACTGCAAATGTTTCTCAAGACTAGGGTTTGTAACAGAATTTTATTTATGGTTACTAGGTATTTTAGCTATACCGGAGAGGGTACCACTGCCATTGTTTCTCAAGATCAGGGTTTCTAATTAGAGTTTGATTTATAGCATCTAGGTACCCAGACATATTAACGATACAAGAAATTCGGTGGGGGGGGGGGTCAGGATAGCATCCCATAGGGCAAGTGCAGTTTCTACTACGGGGGAACACAGTCTCACGATTTCGGAACAGGATTCCTCATTAAGAACAGTATCCTTCAGTCGGTTCAGAATATAGAGTTCATAAACGAAAGACTATCGTACGTTACGATAAGTAACATTATGTTAACACGCCTATGTGTATACGTAGATGAAATAATTGGAGATCACCAAAGTGGATTTAAAAGAAATAGATCCACGTTGGGCCAGATTTTCGTCTTGAGATAAACTTTGGAGAAGGAATGGGAATACAATGGAACGGTTCACCAGCTATTCATTGATTTTAAGAAAGCATATGATTCTATCAAAAGTGAAAAGTTATATAGTATCCTGCTACGATTTCGAATTCCGAAGAAACTGGTTCGACTAGTGAAGATGTGTCTCAACAACCCCATAAGCAGAGTACGGATAGGTAATAATATGTCAGATAGTTTCAAGATTCGCAACGGATTGAAACAAGGCGATGCCTTGTCACCCCTACTGTTTAGCTTTGCGTTAGAACATGCGATTTTTAAAAATTAAAGGGGACAAAAAGGGACTATCATTGAATGGTTTGAATCAACTGTTCGTATACGCGGATGATGTAGATTTACTAGGGGACGATATAGATGCACTACAAAGCAACACGGATGTCTTAGTACAAGCGTGCGATGAGATAGTTCTACAGGTAAACATAGATAAAACAAAATACATGATAACAAGCCGAAACACAGGGAATGAAGGAAATAAAACATAAGAATTAGGGATGGGGTCATAGACAAAGTGAAGACATTTAAATACTTGGGAGCATACGTAACAAACAAAAATGAGTTCACGGAAGATATAAAAAATCGTGACTGCTTCGGGCTTCGAATTTTGAGCGCTCGAAATCCGCTCGTTGCACAGCTCTACTAACCAGCCCTTCTCAATGCTAAAAATGTAAAACAGAACAGTATTTATATTTACTGTTGCCGAAGGTAGGCTACAGAAAAGTCCTTGAATGGTTCGAGGTTTGGAACGGCGGTAAAGAATAGTTATATATAGACTTCTTTCTATACTCTGTGACGGTTTTCTTTCTTTGCAAGCTCTTCAGAATTGCACGGAACTTCGAGTGACCAGATTACGGAAAGAAAAAGAAACAGGACACAGTGTCGTCTAAAATAACGGTTATCTGGCCTGTAGTCGTTTTTAATATTTTACCCCTTCATTTTTATCATTTAAATAAGAGAGTGGTATGCAACTCGGACAAATTTATTTTCCGAAAATTATATCACGTAGATAATCGAGAGAATCATGCTTCTAGAATAAAGACTTTTGCAAAGAAAAGCTGATGATCTTTAGTTATCTTTTCCATTATCCCCCTCGCTTCTGTTTTTTCATATCGGAGCAAGTGAGTTGTAATTTGAATTTGAATTTACTTATGGCTTTTTGGCATCTATGTCACAGCCCTTGATAGGGTAGGGAAAAGGATAAGAGAAGAAATCGGCCAGGGCCTTAAGTCAAGGTATCATCCAGTATTTGCCCCGTGTGACTGAGTAAAAGCCTGATAAAATCTCGGTCAGGACAGTCGGCCGCTACAATAAAACCCAGAACCTCAAAAATGTGAAGCCAATCTTCTACCAACTGAGCTGCGGCCGTTCGGAGTGAGTCGTAAGGAAAAATATTAACGAGCTGCTGTTTTCTAATGTATGCTCAGTTCCAACACAAGTTCAGTGCTGCTGTCACACTATGGTACATTCACAGGAAGTATCTCAGGCTCAGGTCGGGATAGGGTAGGACAAAGCATGTTGGAAGGTGGTTGGTCATTGAGTTCCTAGTAGGGATGGCCAAACGGATCCGGAACTGGGTTTCGGATATGCGGATCTTCGGATCCAGATCAGAGTTTCAGATATTAATACTGGCACATATATAAAAATGCTGCTCGAGGGACACAAGAGTTCCATTTTGTTATTGTGCGGAATTTTATTGTCTTTGAGATTTGGTTACCGGTAACCGTCACGTACGTACTTTTACATATAGAGGGGAAAATATTTCTTGGGAGTTCAGACATTATTATTGTACTTTTTTCTGGTAATAGGGGACCAAAACAGCCGGAGACGTAAGTGTTATTTTAGGAACTCTCCCGGATTCAAGTATCTTAGCAAAGGTACATAATATACGCGTAGTTACATGTCTATAATTTTTAATATCTGTTTTATTACTGGTCTTAGGAACAGGATATGTATGCCTTTGTTGTTGTTCTACCCTCGTAGTAATTTCACAGAACCGCCATAGCTCTGTGGTAGAGCGTTGCCTTAGGAAAATGCAAACAAGAAGTACACAAAAGTTATGTGGACAACGGAACATGCATTCATCATAAAACAAAATTCAAGCTGGTTTGTATCATAATAAATCATGTAATAATAATTATTGTTATTAATATGATTAATATTAATAATATTACATTACATATTATAACAGTGCTGAATAAGTAGCCCGTTTACAGCAATATTTTCTATATATACTTCGTGTGATTAATAAGTAGTTCAAATGATGGCGCGCTCGTAAGCTAATTTTGGTAATTCTTTTTATCACCTTCTCTATATATTGTAAAGAAACTTTTAATGTTAATTATCTGTAATCTTAGAAAGAATAATGTTTCGAATTATTTGTAAATAACTAATATTTGTTTTTATAGTTATTTGATATTCAAAATCAGTAGTCATTGTAGTTCACTGACAGCGCCTTTATAAGCCAAACGGCAGACACCTAGTCGTTAAATCGTACAGTAGTGTTTTTTTTTTTGTTCGTTGTAGTAATAAAGCAAGCATCTATTCGAACCACGTGATTGTTATTGAATATTCTTTTTTTCTACTTGGAGTGATCGGGTAAGTGACTGCTTCTCATACGAGGAGTGGAACTTGCATCATTGAATTGCAATGCGGACGTTACTCCCTTGTCCCCACTCCTTTTCTTAGCAATAGACGACCGTTTCTCACCTAGAGGCACGGAATCTACTCACCTGAACATTCCACAATCTGTGGTCCACGTGCGACCATATCTCTTCGGGGGCTCGGAACCAGTAGCTCGTTCACCTTAGTCCCTTTTTTGAGAGATGATCTCCCTGAGCGACTGTTCTCCTCGAAAGGAACGGAACTCAGAGAACGTGGTCTCTCACCCTGACAGCCCCATCACTTCTCCTTATCCCCCGTGTGCCTTGCTTGCCCGCTGTGGTGCGGAGTCGAACTGGACTGTTATATAAAGGTTGCGAGACTTAGTATTGCCAGTGCTACGAGTTGCGACTCAAGACATCTTGGTAACTCTTAATCTCTGGATGTTACAATATAATTCACATGTAAAAATTATTATAGTAGTAGAGGACACAACTTTAGGAACTTTTGCTACTACTGCTATTATATGGCCTTAAGACTGTTTTTCGATATTTGGTATTGTTGCTATAGGTGTTATGCAAGTAGTCTATAAGTTACCTTAAGATTGAACCAGGGGAAGGAGAGATATTAATTTTTTAAATTATTATTATTTTTAATGCTTACCGTACCATTGAACGGGAATATCAGAAAAAAGAATCAGTATAATGACTGCTGATTTGGGCGGGCCTATTAGATGAACATTACGTGAGCTTAGCATTGCATAGGATGGGGATATTAGAAAAAATGAGAGGTTGATCACATCAGAGAGCGTTACAGGTTTTTACCGCACCACTGGACGGGAATATCAGAAAAAATAATCAATATAATGACTCCCTCTTTTTGCGGGCGTATTAGACGAACATTATTTGAGCTTAGCATTGCATTGGATGGGGATAATAGAAAAAATTACAGGATGATGACCTCAGAGACCGTCACATGTCCTTACCATACCATTGGGCGGGAATATCAGAAAAAAATATTCAATATAATGACTGTCCCATTGGACGGGTGTATCAGATGAGCATCACATGACCTTACCGTAGCATTGAACGGGGATATTAGAAAAAATGAGAGGTTACTAACGAATACCTTTTTATTATTTTTGGTGGAGGAGAGATGAAATATACCTTCTTCGTCAGAGGAACAGAATGAAACTAGAATGATAATGAACATAGAAAATACTATATTTTTGTTTGTTAATTAATCTGCGAGGAACGAATCATTGTTTGACTTACAGAGGTCCCTTAAGTCAGAAGTAAACTTGACTATATGTTATCAGTATGTTGATTCATCTTTGAGTAACGAATGATTGTTTGACTTACAGAGGTCAGTTTAATCAGAAGTAAACTTGACTACATGTTATCGGTTTGAGACGTGATTTCATTTATTCGGAAAATGTTCAAACCTCTTTACTTATTGATATTACTTCACTATATGTACATTAATGAGACAGAAAGCTTGTATGAATAATGCATAAATTGTGTATATCATGTGTACATTCAGAGATTACATAGTTTTAGAGTTCTTTTCCTTGTATTAGTTAGTGTTGGTTCAGTAAAGTTAACCATTTGTTTATGTGAATTCTACAGATGAGATATCTTAACTTGAAAAGTGAGTAAGGTGGGATATCAGTTCAAACATACAAGTGTATATAAAGTGACTAAGCTAAGTACGTATTGTGAACAGATTTCAGTTTGGTAAGAGGTAACTTTTCCAGATGACAAACGGTTGTTTATGCGTTCTAAATGTGAAATCAATTTGTATGAAGATATAGAGATCATGTGCCTTGATGACTAAAATGTTTTGCATTCAATCTACGTCATCTCTTATTTTATACATGATGTGTCGGGGTAAAGTTTTAGTTTGTGTATGGAGCATGCGCAGTATGCAGATAAGATATTTCTATATAATGCTAGGATGGTCGATTGAATTTTCATTCTTTAGTGTAAGATTGAACTTATTATATCGTACTCTGAGAATATTTTTGACTTTGAAAGCTTTTTTTATGTTCTTGACGTCAGATTTTGAAATAAGCGTTTTATTGTGTGGTGATTGTTGAAGGAAATTTCAATCAAAGGTAAATATTTTTTTAAAATAGGTTTTTGGGGGACTTCATAAACTATTGTTTTAGTATTTTAAAGGATTTCAAACAGTGCTTTTTGCTGGACTTTAGTGTGGTACTTTGAATTTAAATTTGATTTATTTTATTTATTTATGGTCTTTGGGCATCTAAGGCTTAGGCTGGAGGATAGAGGATGGTGGAAGATTTTGGGCACTGGTTATATAGAAGGCATCATCCTGAGGAAAGAAACTGTGGAAAAACTGCAAATGGTCTCCCACTGGGAATCAGACTCACGACGTAATAAATGCTATGCAAATGTTCTTTTCTTTTAAAATTCCGTATACACTTTAGTTTGAATTTAAATTTGATTTATTTTATTTATTTATGGCCTTTGGGTATCTATGGCTTAGAGCGGAGGATAGAGGATGGTGGAAGATTTTGACCAGGGATTATATTGAAGGCACCATCCCTGCATTTGTTTGATATGAGTTTAGTTTGAATTTAAAATTGATTTATTTATGGCCTTTGGGCATCTACGGATCAGGGCGGTGGATGGAGGAGGGGAAAAGGATGATGGAAGATTTCGGGCAGGGCTTATATTGAAGGCACCATCCGGGCATTTGCCTGATATGAATTTAGTTTGAATTTAAAATTGATTTATTTATGGCCTTTGGGCATCCACGGCTTAGGGCGGGGGATGGAGAAGGGGAAATGATGGTGGAAGATTTTAGGCAGGATTTATATTGAAGGCACCATCCTGATATTTGCCTGATATGAGTTTAGTTTGAATTTAAAATTGATTTCTTTTATTTATGGCCTTTGGGCATCTACGGCTTAAGGCGGAGGATGGGAAAGGATGTTGGAAGATTTTGACCAGGGCTTGTATAAAAGGCACCATCCTGATATTTGCCTGGTGCGATTGCGGAAAAAACGTGGAAAATCGGAAGATGATCAGCCGCAGGGAATCAGACCCAGCACCTATTGAATGCTATGCGGATATTCTTTTCTTTTCTTTATAACGTATAGACTTTAGTTGGAATTTAAATTTCATTTTTTTTATTTATGGTGTTTAGGCATGTATGGCTGAGCACGGGGGATAGAGGAGGGGAAAAGGATGTAGCAAGGTATTAGCAAGGATATATATTGAAGATGTCATTCGTGCTTCTGGCTAGTATGAGTGAGGAAAAATCTTTTAAAAAATCTTAGCCAGGATTTGCACCTGTTGGGATTAAATGAATGAGGTACTGAAAGCTACACATATGCCCTTTTCTTTTATTTATGCCCTTTAGATATCTAAGACCCAGGTTGAGGGTAGAGGAGGGGAAAGGATTTAGGAAAGTGATGTCGAGGATCTATAATAAAGGTGCCACCCCGCATTTGATTAGTGTGATTGAGCAAAAAAAACTTGAAAAAAACGTAAATTAGGATGAATGCTCGCGGGCTGAGGCCAAACTCAGCACCTATGTAATAGTAGTCGAGTGCTCTTTTCTTTTTTATTTATGATCTTTAAACTTTACTGTGAAGATTTGAAATTGATTACTTTTATTTATGACCTTGAGGTATCTAATGTTCATGCCGGGATTGAGGGTGAAAAGGATTGAGTAAGGTCATAGTTAAGGCGTATATTGAAAGTGTTACGAGAAGGAAATTATAATGAAAGCTAAATATGTTTTATTTAAAAGTATTTATAGTATATTTTCAAGATATCTATGATATAATTGTAGAATAACATGTTTTAATATTTAAAGGGTTTGAAACAATGCTTTTACCAGAGTTTAGAATGGAGGTCTTACCTCTTAAATGTTTGAGAAGCATATCGAATGATTGACCAGTGTTAGTAACACATGAGTTAGGTACTTTACTTCTGATTTGGTTAGATAATTAAGTTTTATTTTATGTTCTTTGAACATTTATGTCTTATATGAAAGCAGGCGACGTATTCAAAAGAAGCGTTTCAGAGGACTTCATAAACGAAGGGGTTATTTTCAAACACGCTTGCCTTCGTTACGATTTGTCTGAGTAATTATTTGAAACGTCTTGCTTACGATTTGCGTGAGTAGTCAAGAGAAACTTCACAGAGAGGTGAATTTCAGGTTTCTATCAAGTTTTGACTTTTCACCTATTCTGTGAAACTTTTGTAATATTTTTCAGATCACTTGTTTTATTAATACCTATGTATGACGTAGAGTGAAAATTCATTTTAATGACTTTAGCATAATCAATTAAAATTTTTAAAAATAATAGTAATAATGATTAATTAACTTTCGTTTTTTAGGTTTTGAAAAGAAAGTGAAGACTACACTGTGTTCTGTTCCTTCTTCTTCTTTTAGCTGAGCAAAACTTAAAGGTAATTTGATTTCTTTTATCAAAATTAAATGTGAAGAGTAAATGTTAAGCTAATCATACTCTATCATCAGGGTATCCAGATTATATTACTGGGAATATCCATTTTTTCATAGGGATATTGTGCAAAGAATGTTTTTAGTATTATATAAGCTGTATGTGTAAGTGTGTGTAAACATTGACTTCTGAGGAACCTGCTTAAACACCGAGTTGTATGGAATCTATATGTGTGTAAACATAGACTTATGAGGAACCTGCTTAAACACCGAGTTGTAAGGAATCTATATGTGTGTAAACATAGACTTATGAGGAACCTGCTTAAGCACCGAGTTGTAAGGAATCTATATGTAAAAAACTTTATTTTTATATGGGCCAGTTTAGTAACTTTGGGCTTCGGCCCGTCACGATTTGCCTTTAGCTGTTAAGTGTTAAAATCCACACCCATGCCCCTTCCGGGACTCGAACCCGGGACCGTTGAGTCGATAGCCTACCGCCGCAGACCGCTCGACCACCCGGCCGGCGGAATCTATATGTGTGTAAATATAGACTTATGACTAACCTGTTTAAAAAAATTAGGGGGAACAACAGTGTGTATACATAGACATATGAGAAATGTATTGAACGGTGAGTTGACTGTAATCTAAATAAACATCTGCGCATACGTAAAGAAAGATCAAATAATTAGACCATGTTATAGAAGTATATTGATATTATATTAACTCACTTTTTGCACGTATGCAGATAATAATATAGCTTTTATAAAAAATATTTGAAAACAATTGCCAATACAATTTTTTTCGTACTGTGATTATTTTTGTGAAGACTTATAGTGCTCCCTAGTTCATTTTTTCGTGCTGTGTTTACTTTTTGTGAAATAGTATCGACTTCATATTGTGCTGCGATTCTGCTTTAGTGAATAGGAAGCTAATTTGTGTATACTGTTTACAGGAACAACAACGTTTTGATTATCTGTAATCAACTTACAAATAAATTTGAGTAAGGACTTGTACTATCTGAGGATAAGAAAAATGGATTGCACTACTGGAGTTACATCTGCTGATCTTATCATTTTGACGGAGAAGGCAAAAGGATTCGCGGACCGTGAGTCCATGTACAACGCCTGGGTCAACTTGTGCTGCTTAGCCGTGCAGGGAATACTCCCTAGATATTCAGGTAACCTTTTTAACTTTTTGTTTCAAATTCGACTTTTATTCAACTCTGATTTCAACAAGTTGTTTGGTGCATGTCTTCATGCAAACTAGTTAGTACAACTAGGTAATGCTGGCTTTCTTGACTCCCCCTCTAATGCTAGACTTGCTTTCCAACATTATATGTTATTGACGGATCCTATTGATGCGAACAATGGGAGAATGTTTCCCCCTCATCTTGCTTTTCTTTTCGGTTTAATTCCGGTTGTGAGAGATGATATTCAAGAAGTATATGTTTCAATGAATTCAGATAATTCATTGAATATTGTCCCTCACAGTCGCGAGTACTCCCTTTCCTTTGGAGATCCATTTTCTTTTTCTACTATGACTTCAATGCCTGTTTCAACAACTTCATCCTGTACTTCTACTACTACTTCTGCTCCTGTCAATGTAGTTACGTCTGTTTTAACGCAGGCAACTACATTCGTAACTACTACAAGACCTATTTGCAGTCTTATACCTTCTAGTTCATTTACTCCTTCTCCGCCTATTGCTTCTACGTCTACGAATGTAGAATATGAAGATTCTCTCTCTTGTGACACGGACTGCATCCTTTCGCCTATGGGTAATCAGGTATGTGATCAAGCCTATGATTATTATGAGGGATGGGGAACGAAACTAAGTTCTATAACGGAGGAAAAAATATTGAATACGATTAATGAACTTGAAAAACATATATTAGTTAATCAAGACAATATGAATTCAGAGATAGTGCAAGAGGGAACAGGGGCGGATTACTTTGAAATTATAGGAGAACGTGTGCGCGGATTCGGTAAATTTCCAGTAAAAGGTAGGGAAGTCTCCATACGTGCAAAAGCCGGATCCTCTAGGTTAACCCCGGCTTACTACGTTGAGAAACTTTCTAAGTTTGCAATAGATAGTTTACTATCTAATGCAGATCCACAATCATGGGTCGGATTTAGCATTGAAAGTAGCAATGGCGTCAACGGGAAAGACGTCTTGATTCCGTGGCGTAGACGAATTCATCTAACTACTGAACATATTTTACGTTCGATTGAGAATGTTCTCAATTCGAATGAATCTTTCCGGTTAGCTGATAATTTAATCATTAAGGCTAACATATCCGACCCTATTCGCGGACAAGGCGGAAGAAAAAAGCGGAATAATGATAAGTATTTACCTCTGGAGGAGTACTTACAAGCACACATTATTCCAGTACCTAAATTGGGAGCCAACTTCTACGACTGTTTACCAAAAGCTTTAATTATGGCAGAGAAGAGAGCGCTTTCTGAGTATGATAGGGTGAAATACATGTAAAAGCATTCAAAGAATTGGGAAAAGGAAGGTAAAGCTTTATGTAAACGAGCAAATATTAATATTTCAAGTTTGGGTGGGAATATTGACGATATAGGTCAATTTCAAGATTATTATGGTAATCAATTCCAGATTATAGTATATGCGTTAAAACCAGGTACTCGAGACCCTTAGGTGATTTATAGTGGTAATGTTGAAAGCAGAAACAAATTATTTTTGTTTTATCATGACCACCATTTCGATGTTATTGAGACTATTACGGCCTTTTTAAGAAGTAAAGGTTATTGTAGGGATTGTTTGAAACCATACGAACGTCGTAGTTAACATAAGTGTGAATACCTTTGCTAACATTGAGAGGAGTACCATAATTTTGAAGCTTCTAACGATGAGAGACCTATTACTTGCAGTATTTGTTTTAGGACCTTCCCCTCGCAATCATGCTACAATAACCATAGCACGAAGGTGAGGGGAAAACCTGTATGTTGCTATGTTAAACTGTGTCGACAGTGTAGTGTAAAGGTTGATACCCGAAAAAGAAAGAGTAATAACCCTCATATATGTGGAGATCGATTCTGCACTATCTGCAAATTGTACGTTAATGAGGATCATTTCTGATTCGTACAAAAGACGAAATTGAAACCTGAAACTGATTTTTGCTATATAGTATATGATATTGAAACCATGCTACTCAATGAAAATGAAAAAGGTGAACGTGAACACCGGCCAAACCTAATATGTGCCTCACATCGTTGTTTTAAATGTAAGAACCACATGGAAGAAAATTGCAAATGCTTTCAATGCGGTAATTCACAAGGTGAAAGAGACGTTGTGTTTTACAATATTGAAAGTGATGTAAAGGACGTTCTCCAACAAGTTCCTAAGTTTAATTCAATAGTCTGCTTGGCGCATAACGCCGCGAAATTCGATTCCGTGTTTGTTGCGCGTGCACTTATTGAAAAAGAACAAATCACTCCCCAAATAATAAGCCAAGGTGCGAAAATTATCCAGATGAGTGTACGTAATATTACTTTTAGGGATACTTATTTATGTGTCCGTGAAATTATCAAAATTACCGGCTAGTATGGGATTAGCTGAAAGTTTAAAGAAGGGAGATTTCCCATTTTTTGTTAAATACTCAAGATAATCAAGATTATGATGGACCATGGCCAGAACTTAAACTTTTTGATGATGAAGGAAAATCAGAAAGTGAATGCGAAGCTTTACACTTTTGGCATAGGGAGTGTGTAGAAAAAGACCTTATCTTTAACTTACAACGTGAAATGCTAGAATACTGCAGGATCGATGTTCGTATATTATGCGAGGCGGTCATTAAGTTCTCAGACTTAATTGAACCAAAGACTGACGGGATCCAGTGTTTTCTTCAAGTAAGTACTATTGCTGCGTGTGCTATGGAATGCTTTCGCTCTTTATATTTAGAAGAGAAAAGTATTCCTTTGATTCCGCCGTTCGGGTATCGGCAACGTTACCCCCAGAGTAAAAAAGCATTAAGATGGCTAAAGTACATGGAATTTATAGGAAATGATGTTTCTATTCACACGGCTGAAAACGGAGATGAAGTTCAATTTGGACAATTCAAAGTGGACGGGTACGATAAGAAACATCGTACTGCCTATGAATTTTATGGATGTTTTTGGCACGATCATTCACGCATTAAGCAAGGTTGCCACGTGCCTCTCAATGACACAAATGGCGAGACATTAAATGACCTAGATATTGCTCCATTGAAGAGAAAGAAATATTTAGAAACTTGTGGTCCAAAGCTTGTAGAAATTTATGAATGTGATTGGGATCGACAAGTTAAGGAAAATCCACATATTCGGCAATTTATTAAAGATCACTGTAAAAATATTCAAGGTAGATTAGTAGCTAAAGACTCTTTCCAGGGAGGTAGGACTGAAGTTTTCAAATCTCTCGATGAGTGTCCTGAAGACGAATTTATTCGTTATGTCGACATATGTAGTTTGTATCCATATGTCATGAAAAAGAAAGCACTCCCTATTGGTAAGCCTACCATTTATCGAGTAAAAGCTTGCCCTGATCCCAAGCAAATTCATCTTGCAAGTTTTCTGCAAGGTTCATCCTCCTCAATATCTTGCTATTCCATTGCTTCCATATAATTCGAATGGACGCCTCGTATTCGGCCTCGGTCGTACTTGTATGGAGGAAATGAATAGTAATGATTGTAACCATACTGTTGGCCAACACTGTTTCACAGGCACGTTTTGCACTCCTGAATTACATGAGAGTATGAAGAAAGGGTATACCATTTTTGAAACTTATGAAATTTATGAGTTCAAGATGAAAGAGGGGGTTATTTGAAGATCATGTTAATAACTTCTTGCAGATGAAACAGGAAGCTTCTGGTTTTCCCTCTCAGTGTGATAGTGAGGAGGAAAAGCAGAAGTATATTGAGGAGTATGCTAAGCATGAAGGTATACAACTCAATCCTGATAACATCAGAAAACTCTGGTTTGCGCTATCTCGCAAAACTCTTTTAAATTCTCTGTTTGGGAAGTGGGGACAGAGAACTGATTTAACACAGACCAGGGTAGTTAATGATGTTAAATCCTTCTTGGATATTCTCCGAACACCTCACTTTGAAGTACAAATTGTACTTCTCATAGGAGAAAACGCCTTGTTAGTAACATAGAGGTTTTTAGAAAATGTAAATACTCCTAATTCTTTTTCTAATGTTATTTTATCAGCCTTTATTTCATCATAGGCTAAACTACAATTATATGGTTTACTATAAGAAGTGAAAATAGAAAATGCTATCTACTTAGATACAGATTCTATCTTACACAGACCAAATAGAAATCGACTTCCACTGCTTCTTACAGGGAACTATTTTGGGAGATTTAATTAATGAAGTCAAAGAGGGGTGCGAGATCCCTATTTTTATTGGGTTAGGGCCTAAAAATTATTCGTATCAAGAGAGGGAAATTAAGACTGTGAATATTAAACCCACTTTCAAAATTCGGGGAATTACTTTAAATTGTCGTGCGCGGCAAATTGTTAATTTTGAGCATTTTCAAAACTTAGTCAAACATAATTATGAAAAGAAAACCATTAGTTATCCTAATGGTATCTTTAGGAAGCCAGGATTCAAAATTATATCTAGGCCAGAAAGAAAAACTCATCAAAATGTTGCAAGTAAACGTAAGTTTCATAATGAATTTGAAACTCTTCCTTTTGGCTATAAAAGAAAAACACTTAACAATTGCTAGTTCATTTCTCTTCTGTCGCTACCTCATGATGCTTCCCTTCCTTCATCCTGCGACTATCCTACTTTCAGGTCCCAGAAAAGCTGGGAAAAGATATTTTGTAAATAGATTATTAATTCATCGTCAAACGATGTTCTCTAGTCATTTTAAGGAAATAGTTTGGTGCTATGGTGCTGTGATACCTAAATTATCTAGTCAGATAAGTAATATACGCTTTTATTTTATTTTGGGATTCCTGATGTGAATACTTTTCAAATTGAGTAAAGCTCATTATTAGTTCTTGATGATCTTATGACTAAAAGTAATACGGACGTTTCTAAAATTTTTACAAAATTTGCACATCATAAGAATTTTAAGTGTTATTTTTATAATTCAAAATTTATTTCCTAAAGGAAAATATGCACGTGATATATCATTAAACGCCCATTATATCATTGCGTTCAAAAATCCTAGAGATAAGTTAGAAATGCAATATTTAGTAAGGCAGGTTATGCCACAATATAGTAAAGATGTAATTCAAGTGTTTGAAAATGCTACTGCTGAACCTCAATCATATTTACTTTTCGATTTAACTCAGTCTACATCGGACGCTCTACGTCTTCGTACAAATATATTTCCAGATGAAATCATGTTCATCTATTCGAATGTAAAAGACATGAATAAACCAATTCAGATCAGTTGACATCAAGATGTCAAGCGTAAAACATCATCTGAATGAGCTCCGTGCAATTTGTTAATGTAAAAATAAAAAGCGTAAAGCATTAGTTCAGAATGCACCTGCTGGTGTTATTCGAACTATTGCACAAGTAGGTAAAATGTTTTAAATGGTAACTTTAAACTCTCTCTTCGTCAGAAGCAAAGGTTGCATCGACATAAGAAGACATTACGTGCACTCTCTCTGAAACGATCAAGTTTAAAAAAGAAGCGTAAAGTATTAATGCAAAAAGGTGGTGCTTTTCTGCCTTTATTATTAGCTCCAATCTTAAGTGCAGTGGCTGGAAGTTTATTTAATCGTTAAGATGTCTTCGCAATTTCAAAAAATGGTACTCATTCCAGAAAATGCAGGTGCGCAAATGTATTCCACTATGAAGTGTGTAAAGTCCCATCAAACACGTTTGGGTAATGAAATGGATGAAATTTTAAAACGAAGTGATCTTTCTACGGATGAAAAATGAAAAATGTATCAGCAAGCATTACATCGTTAAATAGAATATACTCCACAGTCTCAGAAAGCAATTGTTTTACCGGCTTACAATTCCGAATCTTCAAATATGTTACCCAAGATTCAGTATATTATTAGTTCAGTACCAAAATCATTTGCTAAAAAGACACAAGTATTATTAAATCTCCTGCAGGCTTCCAATCGTATCAGTTGGGATCAAACTGGCGCAGTATCCATAGACAACAAAATAATTCCAGGTTCAAATATTATTGATCTTATCAATGATGTGGTAAGAAGTCGAAAGACTCCTAGAAATCCATTTCGCATTCAAGATTTTAAAGAATTATTACAAAATATTAATATTCCTTTAGAATTAGTTAATTTTCAATTTGGCACAGGCTCTAGTAAAATAGTAAAACAGAAGAATAGTATTCATAAAGTAGCAAACAAAAAGAAGAATTCTAGTAAAGTAGTAGTAAAGCAAAAGAAGAAGAAGAATAGTATTAGTCAAGGAATAAAGAAGCGTTTCTCTTCATTATCTAAAAATTATAAAGAATACACGTTTCAAAATATGACACTTCATAAAATTTATTATGCATATGCAGATTCAAATTCTTTAGGTAGTATCTCCAAGTTAAAAAATGAAAACTAGGCTTTCTCAGAAAGAGGTAAGAAAATGGTTAGCTTCACAAGATACATACACTTTACATGCTAATGCACGTAAACATTTTTCCCGTAAAAAATATTATGTTAATGCGCCTAATGAACTAGTACAAATGGATTTAGCAGATATGCAAAACGTATCAAAATATAATGATGGATATAAATATATTTTATGTAGCATAGATGCTTTTAGTCGTTATGCCGTTTGTATTCCAGTTAAAAATAAAACGGGTCCTGTCATGGCAAATACAATAGAATCTATATTCAGTAGAAGAAAATTACCTCTACTTCATTGTCAAACTGATTTAGGAACAGAATTTTATAATCAACATGTAAAACGTGTTTTTCAAAAATATCAAGTGAATCATTATAGTGTACATTCTGAAATCAAGGCTGTTTTCGTTGAGCGCTATATCCGTACTTTGAAGGAAGAAATATGTAAATACTTTACTGCTGAAAATACATATCGCTATATTGATATTTTACAAAATCTTGTAAAAAGTTATAATCATACGAAACATTCTTCCATTCAATATGCACCTGTGCAAGTAAATTATTCTAATGTTAATGAAATTTGGGGAAAATTATACGGGCAAGAAAAGAAAGTTAAGCAGAAATGTAAATTTGAAGCGGGAGATTATGTTCGAGTTAGCAAATATAAACATAAATTTAAAAAAGTATATTTACCGAAATGGTCTCGTGAAATATTTATTGTGGATCAGTGTATTCAAAGTAATCCAATGACTTATAAAATTCGAGATTGGAATGGGGAATTTATCATTTTATCAGCAAGAGTTACAAAAAGTATTTATAGGAAAACAGAAAAGTTATTTAATTGAAAAGGTATTAAAACGTGGGAAAGGTTGGATTTATGTTAAATGGTTAGGTTATCCATCTTCTATGAATAGTTGGGTTAAACAAAAATCAGTTCATTCGTAAACATGCTGTCTCAAGAACAAGCCGATGAGTTTTATGTTACATTAACATCAAATGTTTGCAATAATATTTTTAAAAATAAAACAAGTTCGTATACTACGAAACTATGTCAGCCAATTCATTTAACGGGAAATTGGGTGGTAGGTTTAAGTGGACTTTCTATTCCGTGGAGTTTTTATAATATACAAAAAGAAGAAGAACTTATTATTCAAATAGGGCATAAAATATAGTAGAATATACTATAAAATTTCCAGTCGGATATTATGAATCTGTACATTCGCTTTTAGATATTATTCGTACGACTTTACCTAAACAAATCGGAAGAATATATGGCGAGAAAAAGAATTTACATATGTTTGATGATAGTAGTATTCTTAATAAAAAGTTTCATGATGTAGAAATATCAAGTGCTGACTGCATGATCAATGATGATCCCGTAGTATTAGAAGAAAATCATATCGTTATCCAGTATGAGGAAAGTAGAGATAAAGTTTATATTTTTCATAAACGAAGTCCTAAACGTGAATATCTTTTCGCAATGAGTCTTGGTTTACAAAATATTTTAGGATTTACTAATGATTCTAAAGTGAATACACATATAGTTCACTTTTATCCCATGAATCTGAAAAAGAAACCAAAGTTTCTAAATGTTCCAGCACCTTTCCACACAAATCTTGATTATTTTATTCCTTCAGAAATAAATGTTTGTATAAATATTGTAAAAGATCAACCTGTTTATGGGAAGCTAATTCGAAAAGTTGGAATACAAGATTATCATTACGGAAAAATAATATCTTTTATTTTTGATTGTCCACAATATGTTAAAGTTGAAAAGAAATATTTTGATACTCTTCACGTGGACTTAAAGGATGTGCAGGGGGAAAAGTGTCCATTTCAATTTGGAACTTCAAATGTAACACTATATTTTAAAAGAAAATTATCTCTGAAAGTAGTGAAGATAGTTTTTACATTATACTTACTTCTAATGGAAGTATTCAATCTTATTCTAATAATAGTCCAACACATTTTTTCAATATTCTTAATAATCGAATACATTTAAATGATTCATGGATGGTAGGATTAAGTGAAATTCATATTCCATTAACATGTGATAATGTTATTTCGGGTCAAAATATAATATGGTATGAGAATGTAAAACATAAAATACCACAAGGATATTATTCCACCGTTCAACAGTTGTTAGATGAATTGAATAAGATAAATTCAAGCATAAAATTTGAATATTCAAACATTGTTACTGTACACGTTGATGATTGTATAAAATCTTTACGTTTATCACCGATATTAGCATTACAATTAGGTTTTGAACCTAATATTAATATTTTAAAAGATAATCGTATTCTTAAGCAGCCATTTTTAGACACTGGATATCCACACCAAGTGTTTGTTTATACAGATATTATTCAACCTCAGTTTGTAGATGATACAAAAGCACCTCTTTTACGAATTGTAGGTATGACCGATAATCATCATGGAAAAGTACAAACCATAACTTTTCAGAATGTGCATTAATTTCCACTTGCAAAACTTTCATTTGACACTGTAGAAATACTACTAAAGGATCATGCAGGCCGTAATTTACTATTCGCATCCGGGACATTGACCATAACATTTCACGTTAAGCGCTCAACGAAATGAAATCCTATACACTTACGCATAGAGGTAAGTATACCTTACTTTACAGGACCTGTTTATCAGCGGGGACATGGGATTGGGAGTTTATTTCGCGGTTTGTTTCTATTTGCTATGCCATTCATTAAACAAGGAGCAAAAGCAGTAGGGCGACAAGCTTTGCAAACGGGAATACAAGTTGCAGGAGATATGCTGGAAAACCGACCTATTAAGGAATCTTTAAAAGCACGAGTTCGCGAAGCAGGATCAACTTTAAGAACGAAAGCTGAAAATAAAGTCAGTCAGTTGCTTAGTGGAAGTGGTAGAAGAAGGGCACGTAAACGTAAGGCTTCTGTACGTATTGGACCACCAAGTTTAAAAAGAAGACGTGTTTGTAATAAAAGAAAGACTAGAGATATATTCAGTTAAAAATGTCGTTTCTTACACCTAAAAGTAATGAATGCTGTACGAATGAATTCGATAAAGTTTCTGTCCCTATGACACAAACTGCTATTGAATCATCTCGAATGGTAGAGTATCGACCAATTTCATCGCTTTCTTCGTATGGACCTATAGAATTTCTTGTGCCTGGAGATACTGCTGAATATATTCTTCCTGCACATATTTATATTTATGTTAAGTGTAAAGTATTAAGGGGAAATGGAGATAATTTACAAGTAGCAGCGGAAGGACCACCAGTCGTTGCAGCAGATAATGTAGCGCCGGTAAATAACTTTTTACATTCACTTTTTACGCAAGTTGATGTCTCTTTAAATGATAAAATTATTTCTTCTTCAAATGCTACGTACCAATTTAGAGCATACTATGAAACTTTACTTAATTATTCTGAAGATGCAAGCAAAACTCATTTAACCACTGGATTATGGTATAAGGATACTGCAGGGCATTTTAATAGTCTCAATGAAAATAATGCTGGTTATTAGAAACGAAACTCTCTTGTTACTGGTAGCGCTTCCATTGATATGTATGGACGATTTCATACAGATATTTCTGGATCTAATCGAGTTCTTCCAAATAAAGTCAATCTTCGTATAAAATTAAATCGTAGTAAAGATGCATTCTGCCTAATGGCAGCTGAAAATTCTTCATTTAAAGTTAAACTGGAAGAGGTTATTCTTTATGTTCGTCGAATTAATATTTCTGCTGATATAGCTTTATAGTTAAACAGTTTTATGACTAATGATATTCAAAATTACCATTGACTAGAGTTGAAACAAGTGTACACACTATTCCTGCAAATTTGGATTCCTATAATCTTAATAACATATTTCTTGGAAATGTACCAAAGGGTCTCATTATAGGTTTTACTACAAATACTGCATTCAATGGAAAATACCATGAAAATCCCTTCCACTTTGAAACTTTCAATATTAATAAGTTGCAAGTACAAGTTGGTTCCCAATTTTATCCTCCCGCCCCTCTTACTCCGGATTATGCTAATCAACTATACGTTCAAAGTTATCACATCTTGTTCTCTGGAACTGGTATATTTCATGAAAATGTAAGTCATACAGTCACATATTCTGATTACCCTTATGGATATACTCTTTATACTTTTATTCTTTCTCCTACTAATACTTTGGATAATTCTACATTTGATGTTATTAAGGATTCTCCCGTTAATCTCCGAATTGGGTTCAGTCAAAATCTTGCACAATCTATTTCATGTATTATTTATGCTCAGTTTGATTCTCTTATATACATCGATAAAGATCGAAATGTATATATGGATCATACTATGTAAAATTTAGTTTAGTTTACAATCAACCATGAGAACTGTCGTACACTTTTCAGCCTTCGATGATAATGAAGAAAATAATTTTATAGTCAAAGAATTAGCCGTAGTTCATGTAGATAGCAATATTTTTCAAAGTTGGATATTTAAACCTAATTTTCCAATATCAAAAATTATTCCTAGTTTAAGATATACAAATAATTATTTAAGCCAGCATGTTTTTGGTCTAGAGTGGATAGAAGGCGAAGTTGAATACAATGAAGTTAAAAAACATAGTTACCAAGTATACCTCGCACAGTCATTGTGTATTCACTCGCGGCAAAGCACGGCAAATATATCTAGAGTCTCTTCTACAAAGAACAGTAATTAATTTGGAAGATATACACTGTCCGAAATACAGTGCTTTATCATTTCCATCACAAAATTGTGTTCACCATCTTCATCAGTTTAGAAGTTTTCGTTGTGCTTTAAAGGAAGCGTCAGTGTACGCATACTATATAACTTATTATCATTTACGTTCTTTTATTATACCTGAAAACAGAACAGTATATGAACCAACACCAATAAGTGAAAGTGAAAGTGAAAGTAATGTGGACTGATCAGATCTTAAAAATTGTGCTTCAGGACTGTACTAGTGCAACTACCCTTACTGGAATTTATTCAGTGGACACTTTACCAAAACAAGTTGAATATCCAGCGGCACTTATAGTTAATTTGAGTGCCTCAAGTTCCTCGAAAACTCACTGGACTGCTATATATATTAATAAACATGGACGGGGCCAATATTTTGATAGCTTCGCAAATGATCCTACTAAACCAATTGAAATTTTTTTAAAACGAAATTGTAAATTATATCATGTAAATAAAACTCAAATTCAACACGAAAAATCTATTCTTTGTGGACTATTCTGTATTGTATTTATTTATTTTACTGTACGAGGAAAAAATATATTCTCTACTTTTTACACTACGAATCTTAAGAAAAATGATACAATTGTAAAATCACTTGTAAAAAATTATCAAAAGAAAAGAAAAATGTAAATAAAAAAATTATTATAGTAAAAACAAATCTTTTATTTCTATGATTATTATTATTAAGGTTATATCAAATAAAATATAGAAAATAAAGTATAAGTATAATGTTTATTAAGAACATATACTAAACTGATCTATAAAACAAGTTACACATGCTCCTTATATTTGCATTGTTGATAAAGTATTTACAAGATTCTGTGCTTTCTCATGTTTCATCCAATGTTGTAATTGTAAGCAATTTCTTAATGCACAAACATTCACCTCGACAGGGTCATGATAAGTACACTTAGAGATACCAGTGTTCAAATTTAATGTTTTCAGAGCAGGACATTCCTTTTCACTTACATGATTCACACTTTGCAAGTGAAATAGTTTTTTAATCCACTGTACCATTTCAAGACCTTTACAAAAAAATGTAGCTTTACTTGAACACAATTGAAAAATTATTCTACGAAGATGTGAAACGCTGTATCCATTTGTTGTGTCCCAATGTAAACCGTGAAAGTTCTGTATTAACCATTGTACTTGCTTTTGATATCCTAGTCCTACTTCCGTAATGTCACATGGAAGTTTTACTAAACAGTGGAATAAAAGACTAGCATCACACGCTACGATACAAAATTCTCTCATAATAAACTCATGTGCAGAGATTTTAAATCCTTACACATCAATAATGTACTGTTCTGAAGACACACTTAGAGACTTTTCTACTGAAAATTGTTCATGTATTACATCTGGTATGAGTTGAGCAATGAATTCACTATTATGAACTAATTCTCTACAAGATTTGAAAAAAGTATTCATGGAAATATTTACATGACCCTGTCGTTTGAAAATTTCATAGTACTCCACAAATGTTTCATGATGATTCACTGATTCAGCAAATGTTTTGAAAGTACTTTGCCTGTATCCCATACATATATACAGTTATTATGAAGAACCTTCAACCTACACCCACTACAAGTAATTGGATTGTCCTTTAAGTAAGTACAAAAAGTTTGTAACACACACGAGTCCCAAATAAAAATACCACCACCACAAAACACACAAAAATCTGACATTTTCACTTCAGAGTTTTAAATTCTCACTTCAACTGTCGATTTTTATCCTTTTCAAAAAACATATCGATTATACTTGACATGTACACTTTTATCACTCGCCATAAACCATATTTCATATTTCTCATTAATACATCATCCTCTTCCACTTCCTGATGATCTTCTTTATATAAACGATAAAGTTCACTTAATGTTCCAGATTTCAAAACATTACGCCACACAGCTTTCCTACAATATTCTTTGAAGTCTTCTCCTCTTTGAACTTCACCATTCACATATCCTAGACATCGATGACTAGTTTGATTACCTTCTCCTTCATAACAAGCTTCACATATCAATGTATTTGCAGGATTCCACTTCTTTAATGTCTGCTAAATACATTTTTCGTCCACCCATTGCTTTTTACACAAACACTTAGTAGTAATGGTAGTTTTCACTTTTTTACTTATTGTTCCTGCTGATGTTGATACTTTCACTGAAGAGTTCGCTAACACTGTAGTGGGAACTGCTCTCACTATAACTCGTGCAGATTTTACCAGTCTTGAAGATCATCCTCCTTCTTCTGCTGCTACCGCTGCTGCTGCTGCTGCTGCTCCTGCTGCATTTAAGGATGTTTGCTTTATACTCGTATTTCCAGAGAAGAGACGTTTCTTTGAAGGATACACCACTCCGTCTAACACACGTTTTTTCGATGACTGCTGCTTCTTCGGAACTATAGAGGAATAAACCTCCCGAATTTCATCGTCATCCTCTTTTACTAGAGAAGAAGATGATAGTAATGAAGGAGATAGTCTATCAGCCTTTACTTTTGACCTTAAATAACTATATATTGTACGGTCTCCTGTATCCTATTCTTCTACATTACCATTAGCAAGTAATGTCAACGTCTCCACAACCTCGTCATCTTCCACTGTTAAGTCCACTACTTCTCCTACACTTTCTTCATACTGCTGGTGCTGCTGCTCTGCCATGACTGAAGCTTAACTCACTTTATAATGATGTATACAACAGTATTGCCCTCTATATATTCTAAACTTTATCAGGATGATATCATCAGGTCATCAGATAGTAATATGAGTAATGAGGACATAAACAAGATATCAATAGCGTCGCTGTCAATGACCATATGACGTCAAAACTCAAGTCCTGACTTGCACCGCCTAATGTGGCAAGCACACATGACTCATCTATTCAATCATGTGACAACACTGTGATGATGTCATCCAAACACATAGCACGATAGTACAACACCGTAATCATACGACAGCCTCATATGAATCATCAATCAACTACGAAAATGTATAGTATTCCTTCACTAAGGTCACGTGATGCTCTGTGATGTCATCAACCTCTCATTTTTTTCTAATATCCCCATCCAATGCAATGCTAAGCTCACGTAATGTTCATCTAATAGGCCCGCCCAAATCAGCAGTCATTATATTGATTATTTTTTCTGATATTCCCGTTCAATGGTACTGTAAGCATTAAAAATAATAATAATTTAAAAAAAAATATCTCTCCTTCCCCTGCTTCAATCTTAAGGTAACTTATAGACTACCTGCATAACACCTATAGCAACAATACCAAATATCGAAAAACAGTCTCAAGACCATATAATAGCAGTAGTAGCAAAAGTTCCTAAAATTGTGTCCTCTACTACTACTTATTATTATTATACAGGCTGTAGAACCAAGTTTGTATTTTGTGAGGAAAAGTGGCAGAGATTGAGAGAACAAGGAGTTTCTCAGTCCGAATTATAATTATATAGCTTCTTGAAATAAATTCCGACTGCGAGGTAATTATTTTTCTTCTTTGAGAGCAGTTTATTTGTTTATATTTTGAATTGTAACCGGAAATTTAGTAAAATACAAGTAATGAACAATCAAATGTTGAAAAGAAAAATTGATTGATTCTTATGAAATATCACCAACGTTATATGATCAAGTACACTACCAATATGATCACTAGAGTCCTAATGCCAAGTAATACTCAAAAATCGTAGTGAACGAAACATGAACTTCAATATTCTTTAAATTTTATTTCTATTAGATTCAAATTACTTTAATTATAAGTACTATACAAAACGAGCAACAGCGAACTTGATATATTAGTACTGATATGTTGTTACTTCTTTCAATATAATTATGTTAATAGCTTTCATAAATTTACAAATATACTATTAATAACTTTCTTATTTAACCAAACAATATTTTTATTATTCAAGCCACTTCTTATTTTTCAGAATAAAGTCTTCGTAAATAGTTCAATTTGATAATTCTTATTCGTGTTGTATCCATATCCCTCAAACAAGTTAAAATGATCAGATACTTTATTCACATACACCCTTTTTTGAATATCGTATAACCTTATTACATTTCCAATAAAATTGTATTTTCATGATAACATTCAAACTTGATGTTAAATACCTCAAACAGCTTTATAATTATTCTATCTCAAACGTTCTATCTTGCATCATACATTGGTTACCTCATGAGCACATTATATTACTTACTATTCTAGTTTACTGATGTATATATCAATGTATTACCCATATTCAATAAACTTACATCTAAAATAGAAACCTTATTGTCTTCTTTGTTCTTCTGTGGCCACAGATCACCTCAATCCCAAATCATTGATAATTTCTGCTTTGTTACAACCATAATCAAGCTGGCGCAATCATAAGCTTATTTATTGTACGAAATTTTCTTAAAAGGTTTCGTAGTTTCAACAAGGTACGATTCTGAATTGACAGAAATTGCGTCCACATGAATCACGGTAATAAGAATAGTTTAATAGCTTGATAAAATTTGTAATAAGAAAATTATTGCGCAGAGTTCGAAAATAAAGTAAAGAATTATAGAAATGGATCAGAGAGTACAATTACGCAAATTATCCCGACGGAATAATTTTTCATTACTCGTGATTGCTTGTAAAAATAAGTTCCTTTTCGTATCACTTTGGAATAATTCTAATACCTTAGATACATGGTAAGTTTATATATTCGGAATAATAGAATTCGTCACAATATTCAAATATTGTGTGGATAAAATATACTATACTACTGATACTAGTATATATTTTCAGTATATCCAAATTCAAATATCTATACCGAATCTTTACAAAGGACAGACAGAGTTACTTAACATACCGAGTCCTTACAGATGACAGATATATTAAACTCGAATATTCTTCTTACTTTCGAGACAATAATATATGTTGCAAAAGTAATCTATTACATTCAATCCTGTGTTTAACGGATGTGACTTTCTTCGTATTAAATAATAGACACAATATTCTTCTAAATAAACGATTTTACGGGACTTTCATCTTTCCATATCGATATATTAGTATCTGAACATAAGATGTAGTAATCACTTGAAAAATTAAACAAACATGCTTTGCATCATTCGATATAGTTCACCTAATTTTCACCATGACGTACAAATAAATTTCAACGTAATAGGTCTACTGCTCTTCACTTGTCTATTGCGGCAATTTAGTATAGTTAAATTCCTTTCTTCCAATATTGATTGACTTTTAATTCTGTTTATCAACTTTACTGCTTCGACGCCCCTAAGGATTCAATGAGTACGTGATAAGGTAAGTAATATTCACCTTGCCTTAGCCTTTAATCTATGTTTTTATTGCAATACTCGAATAGGTAAGTATTAATTTTCTTTTCAGGAACCCGCAAAGTCCTACAGTGGGTATTCTCACTATACAATCACTAAATGTAAGAGCTGGTTCAACTTTCTGTTCAAATTTAAAATACACTTGATTACGATAGCACTGGAATTGTTTATATTAGGTAAGTACACCTTCACAATCGCTGTAAACTCAATTGAGTATAAAACAATTTATTCCACCGGTAAAATACTTAGTTCTCCTATCTTACTTAGGCAAAAACATACGCAACTCAACCAATCAGTGGATGCTGATTGTATTGTTTTATTTCCTTTGCGATTAATCTTTTCCCAAGAGTCGAACAGAATTCACTTACGAAGCTTGCGGATATTCACGTGTATATTTGTATGTTTTTTATCGTAAATATACCTTATAAGACGACGGCAATCTTGACAGTCACGTCTCTAAAAAGCTTGAAAAAAGTTACTAAAATAATAATCCATCCTACTCGTTTCATACGAAAAATAATTCAGTCAATTATAGTTTTCTATTGAAAAGCAAAAACAAAAATAGTAACTTCGCTTCCAGTTGGTTACACTGGTTCTAGACACAGTACAACTTTCTTTTCTTCCTTTCTTATTCACCTACTTTCTTTTTTAAAAGACTTGATTAGGCACAAGTACCGTCGCGCAAACAATGCACAGTTGTTTTTCTCCTCACGACAACAATAGCACTGATGACGTCACACCTATTGTCTGTCCCGTTGCTCTCAACTCAGCTGCCCTTATCAACGAAATAATAACGTTTTTAAAACAATGCTTTTCTTCAGTTCGATACAAAAATTATCTTCATGAGCTTTGCAAATTAATATAATGGAGGTTATAATGTTGGGTTCTTAAATAATGCGTGATTATAGTATTCAGCGTAAATCAATTGATGAATGTAAACTCCCACCGACAGGAACGTTTCTTCGGATATAATTATTTCTATGAGAAATGTACGGTAATAGTGTACTTACCAATGGTTGTCCATGAGTTGCTGCCAAAGACATTAATAAAAGGAATACCTGTTATGTTCTATATAACTACCACAAGCTTACACTCCGTAGTAAGCACGCAGTAAGGTTCCTATTAACTTAAATTCTTCTCTACAGCTCTCCTTCACAACACATAGGCCAAATATATTCTTTCGAATAAATCTAACACCATTACATCACAGAATAAATTCCTGACACTTTCTTATTTTTCAGCATCAACCACTGTAATCTCAGTGAGCACTTTCGATTGCTTAATACATATCTTACGCAGCAATCTTCACACACGCCTCACTCGTTTACGTCCATCGCAACATCTGATCTACTCACGGTCAAAGTTTCCAACTCCATAACCAATCTCTGCCCAAGTCAACTATTCGTATCGGGAGTTTTTTTTATAGAATTGTACCATCCGTAACACAATGTAATGATGTGACTTGAGTTGATGATGAAGTACAATAAACAATCAATGGACTAGACTCACAATAACGCATACAGCAACAGGATCATGTTAAAATAAATAAATACGCACAGTATATAAACAACAATGATATGATACACATATATATGACATGAAATAATAATGAATTTCAATATCTGAAGTGTGCCATACAATAATTAACAAATAGCAAGAAATTTTTTAAGCCAAGAGCAAATAATTGCACAGAATTCAAGACAACAATTAAAAATCAACAAAGAACTTAGGGTTCATCAAAATTATTTACATGAATGTAAATTCCAGGATTTTTACAAGAATCTACATTTGAATCTTTAACATTGACATTCTGAATATCATTTACGTTATTAGAAACAACATGACCAATAGAGTGAGAGTCAACTCGTGGTGGCACATATCTCTTAATGAATTGTGACGTTTAAAGATATTTTTTTTTCATTCTCTACTGACTGTAGCCAAACCGTATTTTGTGTGGGATAATTAAGTATCCTGAAAGATCCTGAAAACAACATGTCAAGTTTAGGATTACAATGTTTCAGAAGAGAAGATTTTTGAAAATTCCGAACAAAAACCAATTCACCTATAGGGAGCTTATCAGGTAGATGCCGTTCATTATATATCTTTTATCTTCTCTTCCATGCTTTGTCTATATTGTCCGCTGCAATACGAAATTTATAAGTGTCCTTATCATCATAAATCTCTAGGTCAAAGAATCATCTAGCATCAAGAGGATTATATAACTTCCTCCCCATGTACAGTTCAGAAGGGGTCATCCCAATGGTCTCGTTCTCGCTGCAATTCATCGAGTACACAATAAATGACAAAGATTGGGGCTCAGTTGCGTTGTGAAACATTAATGAACGCACGAAAAATGTTTTTGATCGTAATCATTTGTATATTTCAAGGCTACACGTAACTTCCTTAAATGGTAAGGACGGTTTGAAGATCCAGGACTGAGATGTATTTTGATCGGGATCCATGATGGCAAGTTCTTTAACCACACGATCTTGCGGTTCACCATCTCCCTGCATCCTAATGTTATTGCAACCTTATACAGATTTCATAGATTTGAGGTATTTGACAAAGGTATGATCTTAAATAGCATTATAGGTATAAATGTTACGATCTTTATCGATCTGGATCAGAGAATCGAATTGTGCATAGACAATAGAGGTGATTGATTGTTAAAGTCGATTTGTGAAGCCAATTTTCAAGTTGACAGAAGAATCTTTAACAACATCCCATGTACTATTATCAAGCGTATTGGCAGGAGACAGAATAAAAGCATATAGCGTGTACCCTTGAGGGTAATAATCATCATAGGTAATGGTATGGCCAGCATTTTGATGGAAAATACCGGAGCCGGAAAACAAGGTGTAATAACTTTGAAGGTACAAACGTTCTGCAAACTTTGAAGTCAAGGTTAGTGGGTGGATAAAATTTGGAACCAACTTGAACCTATAGATGGCTCAGACCAAAGTGTTCGAAATTGAATGGATTAAGATCGTATCGACCATTGAATGCAGTATTTGAAACACATCCAATGACAAGACCTTTAGGCACATTACCCAGAAATAAATTACCCAGGTTGATCGTTGATACATTTAGAGGAATGGTATGTACACAAGTTTCGACTCGAGTTAATGGTAATTTTGCAGTATCTTTGAGCATGTAACTATTTAATTGAAGAACCAATCAGCTGATATATCCATACGACGAGCATATAGTATAACATCCTTCAACTCAACCTTGAAGTGATCATTTTGACCTGCCATACGCATCTTTGCTACGATATAATTTTACTCCAAGAGTAACCTTATTAGGGAGAATACGATCGACCCCTCCAATATCTGTATGCAGGCGTCCAAACATTTCAAAGGGAGCACTGTCACCAACATAAGAAATACATTTTTGAAATCCGGTGTTTACATTGCCCAAAATATCGAATTGACGTGTTGTATCCTTATACCATAATGCACTGGGCAAATGTGTGAATGTAGCATCCTCGGAATAATTGAGAATGGTTTCGATATATGCACGATAAGGATACCCAATGAAGAAAACAGGGTCGGGCCGCACTCGGTTCCCGATCGGCGGGCCGACAACCCCAAAGGCAGCAAAAACCTTCCAGAAAAACGCTCATTTTGGCCGACTATTTCCCGGCGTCGACCCGACTATTTCCCGCCCAAGTCCCGACCATTTCCCGACAGTCATAGTCGGGCACCAGGCGTTTGCCGCCGTCGGCACAGCTAAGACGGCCCGCATATGTCTATAAGAAAAGTGTTTAGTTGGCCAAAAGAAAGCATGAATGCTGTCTATTGGTATACACACAGTTAGTTTCATTTAATCCGTTGCTCTCATAATGATTTACGATGTTAATTTTCCAACAGTAAATAATCCCAGTGGCTGCAGTGGGGTTCGAACACAGGAACATTCTACATCTTGTTGGTAGCTCGCAGTCTTATCCACTAATCCATGGATCCACGTTGTGAGGTTGCTGCTCTTTTACGGTATCTATACTAACAGGCAGTTTAGAATGGCGTTGTTCACCATCATGCAATAAAAATAAAAAATACTTTTCTTTTTTTCTTTCTTATGTGCAGTTGTTCGTTAACACCTTGATCATCGCTGCAGTATTAAATTTATATTTCTGAATAAGTGTAATATGTCGTCTTAGAAAACAAATATAAAGCGAAATCTATGACATAGATTAACGCCCTATTAACGAAAATAAATGTTCGTTGAAATATAGTTAAAAATTCAATGTTTTCAATACGTAAATGAGAATATGAAAATTTCATGGTACTTACTTGCTTTGTATTTTTTTATATTTTTCACTACAGATTTCTGTAAAAAGACGAATGAAATTAAGAGATAAATATGTTTTCATGTAATAAGCATATTTTAATATTAGAGAGTTACAGAACTCGGCCAGAATTCGGCCCATACAAATGTTGCCACCCAAATTTCAACCGTCGGTGTAGAGTCAGGTTCCAAAGAAGTGCCGAGTGAAGCCCGACGATCCTAACTGATCTTTGCAATTGTTTTTTAATCTCTATAATGAAGAAATTAATGACTATTGTAGATGTATCGTGACTATCACTGATTTTAATTGCAATTGTTTTCTACTGACTGTCTCAGATAGTTGGTGGACCGCCTTCTTCTCGATTATTCTTGCCGTCATATTCCCGCCTTGTTAGGACATGGTCGGCATTTTTCTCAGTCCCGACCAAATCCCAACCCCATAATCGGGACAAGGGAGGCAAAAACACTTTTCCACCTTTTTGCCAACCATTTTCACAAAATGTACTAGTGTGATTGGTACACTGCAAGGATCAGTTTAAGCTAGTTAGCTCACTCCTAGCTTTGTTCTTTAGGCCACTTTGACAACAGGATTTTTTGCCTAACGCGCCCATTTGGTGTCAGGACGACGGTGGACCGCATTTAAATGCGACTTTTTCCGACTGCTACACCCCCGGGACGATGGCGGGTCGATGGCGGCAAAATTGAACCGTCGGGGTTCGGGCGCATTTTCTTCACTGGGTATGTTATATTAGAAGAGGAAATTAATTTGTCATTTAAGGTAATGTTTACTTGATTAAACAGAGAATGGAGGAAATTATTGGCTGGTGCAACGACATCTACGGCAACGGGTAAATATTCTGCTGCTGCTATGTGAAGATAGGAATCATCGCCACTTAGAATTCTACATTTAACGTAGAGGTAGAGATATGACGGATGAATATACTCTGCAGTGTCATCGGGAATAACAAAATCAACGGGTCCTTCTGATGTTAAGGTGGAAATAAGTCGATATTCAACCATACGTGAGGATTCAATGGTAGTTTGTGTCATGGGTACAGATACCTAATCAAATTCATTGCTACCGCACTCTTTACTGCCGGGTGTAAGGAACAATATGATGCTTAACTAAAGATATCACGTGTTTTGGTACGATTACTTTAGCTTATTCTTCGAGGTGGACCAACACGACCAGGAGCTCTTCGCTTAAGTACCCGTCTCCTACCACTTCCAGTAAGCAACTGAGTCATTTTATTTGCAGCTTTTGTCTTTAAAGCCGATCCAGCCTCGTGAACACGTGATTTGATTGATTCCTTGACGGGACGATTTTCTAGCATATTCCCTGCAACTTGGATTCCTGTCTGTAAGGTTTGTCACCCAACTGCTTTTGCGCCCTGTTTAATAAATGGCATGGCAAAACGGAAAAGACCACGAAATAAACTTCCAATTCCGTGCTCGCTCTGGTAAACTTGTCCTGCGAAATAAGGTATTCCGCGACCACGATAACCTCTAACTTTCATTTGGAGAGACGCTTAAAATGAAGTGTTACCGTCAACGTTCCAGATGCAAATGGCAAATCTCGCCCTGCATGATCCTTTAGTAGGATCTCAATGGTATCGAAACCTAATTTGAACAGTGGAAAGTAATGGACGTTTTGAAATGTAATGGTTTGGACTTTTCCATTACTCGTATCCGTCATGGCAACAATACGAAGTAGGGGTGCTTTTGTATCGCCATCATATTGTGGCTGAATAACATCCGTATATACAAACACTTGTTGAGTGTAGCCAATACTCAAGTAGGGCTGTTTTTTGATAATACGTTTTTAAACCTTAATGTTTGGTTCGAATCCTAATTGTAATTCCAGCAGAGGAGATAGTCGTACTGCTTGAATTATATCCGTTGCCGTAATTTGTACCATATTAGAATATGACAATTGAATGGCCAGTATAATTTTATTTAGTTCATCCAATAAATGCTGAATGGTCGCATAATATTCTGCTGTAACTTTATGTTTAACTTTTGTACCACTTGCTAAATCAAACCAAAAGACATTTTTCCCTTCAAGAACATTCTCGCATATGAATGGAATATGAATTTCCGCGAGGCCTACCATCCATGAAGCATCATTCAAATGAATACGATGATTCAAAATGTTGCGAAAATTACAATACGTTTCATCTTTCTATCGAAGAATAAAAAAAAGTTTTATTTTTAGTATTTATTTCTTTGTGTATAACATCCGAGTTCTTTTCATATTGTTTATTTATCATTAGTTCCAATGTGTGATTTACATTTCACACCGAAGTCTAACAAATTTTAAGGTATGACTTTTTAAATTTTACGCTTTTCTATTACTCATTAATAATTCTTACATTTGCTTTCCGTTTAAACGCGACATTCATCACATATCATATTCAATTATTATTTTCATATCTTTAACATTCAAGTAATCTAATACCATTATATTATTTTCATTCAGTGACAGACAATTGCCAGTTTTAGATTTGATTTCTAAACGAAGCACTGGCTGGCGTACTGGATTTCGCGATGGAGGCACATAACTTTGAGTCCGACTATGGATCGTCTTGACAGAGGTTTTCTTGCATCCTGGTCCATAATTTCTACCGAATTTAGCTTAATGTCCTATGATTAAGGTTAGAAAACCATATACAGGCAATTCTTTAATTAAATCATAAATAGAATTGTATTATTTTCATTCAGTGCCAGACAATTGCCATTTTTAGATATGAATTCTCAATCTTCTTTACCTCCTGCATATCAAAGTGCTTCGTCTATCGTAAATTATCATATTCATATTATTTTTTCACCTTATATTCTCACAAAATTCATTACCGGCCGGAAACAAAACTTTTCTCTTGGTGCTCAGTCTGGGGGATGGAGGAAATTCTTGGGTCAGTCCTAGAGACCTTTTGGGGTCATCAAAGGTCCTGAGAAACATCAAAAGTTATAATAAATTGCCACAAGAACTCAAATTTCGGGGCTCAGAAGAACAGTTACTAGGAGTTATCTGGATTATACTACTTACATGTTTGTAAATAATGTTATTTTTGAAGAGAATCTCTCCAAGAAACTAACTTGCTTCGTATTTTGAAGATCGTGCTCGCAATTATAACGACACTTTCTATTTTCATTTATTCCTTTGATATATATGCGAGTCGGTGGTTATCGTTACAATGACAACTGGTTAGAGCGTTCAGGAAAGACGAAGAAACCGAATTTCCCGAAAATAACTTTCAGGGTTAAGAGCGTGCACTCTATGAACTTCGTTAGTGATAGGATTACCATATGACAGACTTTTAAAAAGAGAACATTTTCACAAATCGCAAAAAGATCCACAAATGTCCTAATGGCATAGCTAGAAAATATTATTTATGCAACTAAACTTTTAAAATATCGATCACGAAAATTTTAATGCAATGTTTCAGGTCACTATTTCAATAATTAAAGAAAAACACTACACTAAAGTTTTGTGTTGTGTATATTATTCTTCTCACAAGTTTAATTTTCAAAATGTAGCATAAGTTGACTTCTTGAAATATTTTTCTTTTCATACATTGAAACATTTGATGTTTTCGTATGTAAAGGACTCCGCACTTTTTTAATGCAAATTTGGTTTCACTAACGGGCACTCAAACTTGGCACACAGGTAGTTCATGACATTGTGATAAAAAATCTCAATAGGTAAAAAATTTAACCGACAGGATTTGGAGATATTGGCGGATGAAGGTCATAATTGCGTGCAATCCTCGATACCATGCTGAATTCCGGAACGGTGAAATATCTCGGTTAGAATGAATTCTTCTGAAAACTAGAAAGAGAAAAAAGTTGCAGAAAATGAACAGAACTAGCGGACGAATGGATGAACGTATGTCTTTGCGGCCCTGTGTGGGCCCCACGGGGCCCAACGGCGAGTTTTTGAATGAGAATACCAATTTTTAATCAAGATGCTGTATCTACGAAAAAATGAATCAGAATATGTCCTGGTCAAAACTATAGGAAGTGAGTCCTTAGCCCCACAGGGCCGGAAACAGTATAACGGCGAGAAGTGTCAGACGGAACGGATTAATAATGCGTTGCTCTGAAAACGTGAAAGAGATAAAAGTTGCAGAAAATCAACAGAACGATCAGACGAATGGGCCAACCAAAATCTGTGCGGCCCTGTGTGGGTCCCACGGGACGAAACTTCGATTTTTGAAAGAGGAACACCAGTTTTTGTATTCCATATTCTGTATCTACGAAAAGAATCAGAAGATATCGTGCTTAAACATGTAGGAAGTGAGTCCTGGGCCCCACAGGGCCAGAAACACTAAATGATGAGAAGCGTCAAAAGGTCCGGAACGGTTAAACATCTAGAATATAATATTTAATCGATACCATGGTAATGCCTGGTGATGAGTGTGTGTGAGAACGGACAAGGAACAGAGGAAATATATATATATATATATAAATCACACCCATATTCAATCCACTAGTGGATGAGGCCTCTCCCCGAAGGGAAGAGTTGGGCTACTGCTCCCACGCTGACCAGACGTGTTGGGAGAGGAGAGCCTAAGCTGTCTTTTATTCACAGCAGCTCCCCAATTTTCTTCACGATGCTGGGTCAATTTTTTAGCCCCCACCGGTAATCGAACCCGGGACCACTGAAGTCGAGCGCGCTACTGAGTAGGCTACGCATATATATATATATATACCGCCCCGCGGAGCTAGTGGTCACCGTCGCTGACTGCTGATCGTGGGTCTCGGGTTCGGACTGGAATGGGTTAGACTCCCCAAAGTCGTACAAGCAATGGTTGAACTTGAAAATCTCCAAGCGAGGAGAGGTCACTGGCACCCACTACTTGACGCCGATCTTCCACCATTTCCACGTTTAGATCGTGAC
This sequence comes from Lepisma saccharinum, assembly GCA_022664845.1. Taxonomy (NCBI): domain Eukaryota; kingdom Metazoa; phylum Arthropoda; class Insecta; order Zygentoma; family Lepismatidae; genus Lepisma; species Lepisma saccharinum. Next base: position 68,692 of record JAGDQP010004797.1, read on the forward strand.
TCACTCAGAGACTTGACGTGTGGTATCTTTCAAGTAAACTTGGCGCCATCATAAATTCAAGATAATACCATGGCCGAGCGAGAAACTGAATTACAGGTGGATCTTGATCATGAACCTGGTTTAATAAGATTTATGTTTTTCTCACGATACAGAAATGCGACAAGACATCAGTTGTGGATAGCGTTTACTGACGATGTCGACGAAGATAATCCCATTCTAGGGAGGCATTGGGTACGTGTGCCCATATTGCAGCTGTAGTGTGGTATTTGGGTTACACAAGGCCTTAAAGTAAAGCCTTAAAGCAAAGGCCTTAAAGTAAATTCAAATTCAATTCAAACTATATATATATATATATATATATATATATATATGAGTCACTTGTGTAACCTAGTCGGTAGGGATCTCGACTTCAGTCCCAGTGGGGACTAAAAATTTCGGTGTTGACCCAGCATCGTGAGGACAATTGGAGAGCTGCTGTGAATAAAAAGCAGTGGTGATCACAGTTGAGAGCTTCGGCTCTCCCAACACGTCTGGTTAGCGTGGGAGCAGAATACCACCTCTTCCCTTCGGGAGAGGCCTCATCCAGTAGTGGATTGAATATGGTTGTGAATTATATATATACACATATACATACAAAGTCTTATCAAAAAATTCCTCGTCGAGCCGAAATACACCCTTTGTGACTCGCACCTCGGTATGAGCGGCAGCTCGTTTCGGGTCGGCTCGGTTTGAGGCGTGGCTTCGTTCGACTCAGCTCGGTTCGAACCGCGGTTCATATCGGCTCGGCTCGTTTCGGTTCAGCTCGGTGTGAGCCAGGGTTCGGCTCGCTGTGAGGTGCGGCTACGTTCGCCGCGGCTCACTGTGAGCCGTAGCTCGGTTCGGCTCGGCTCGGCTTAGAGCGAGCCACGGCTCGGTTCGGCTTGGCTCGCTGTGAGCAGCGCTGGGTTCGGCTCGGCTCGCTGAGAGCAGCGCTCGGTTCGTCTCAGCTCAGTGCGAGCCGCGGCTCAGGACGGCTCGAGCCGATCGAGCCGTTGACATCCCTAGTTAGAATCGTAACAGTGAACATATTATTGAGAAGGAATTGTGTTCATTTATTTTCTTACGTTACATACAATAAGTTTATGAACTTCGCAGAAAATATATGCACTTTCTAATAAGTATAGTTGCACATGTTGTCAAACGGGCGTCAGGTCACAAAAGCTATTGAACCACAGAAATTTAAAATGTGATTAGAACTGATTACTAAAAGAATGAAACTGGAAGTAAGACAGCTGTACTGGAAGAGTTTAGAAACTTCTTCATACTCCCTCGGGCTAAACGTTTCTGCATTAGAGTAACAATTTGACGTACCGTAGCCACAACTTTCTTAAATAATGAAAGCTTTGGATTGATTTGAATATTTTGATATTGCTGAGAAATTCTTTCTTATTTGTGCTATATGTTAGTCCATGATTTGGATTTTGATTAAAATAAACAGAAAATTGTCCATGCAATTTATGTATGAAATACACGTCGACGAATTTCGACTCTAGTATTTTAAATGTGTCGCAACATATGTTTCAGAACGCTGTGACTTGTTTATAATGGTATAGGACCTACTTTCTTCCACAAAATAATCTAGTATATGCAGAAAATATTTCTAACTCTAGTTAAACTTTTTTTGAATGTTCTCATACATAAATAAAGACTTCGACCTACACTTTTACGCTCGCTGACTTTGCAATAAAGAGATCCGGGATTCGATTTCCGGTGAGGACACTAGTGGTTCGAAGCCCATGTTAAATTGTAGGTCCCGTTCTTAGGACGTCGTTTCCATCCGATGGAGTGTAATGGGAAATCACCATCGACTCACTTTGCCCAGGGGCCTTCAAGCCAGGACCTGCCTGCGGGCAGAACACTTATTGTGAATACTAAGTGTGACCTCCGTACCCTCGTTGTAACTCATTACTTTGGTAAGTGTCATTGCCTTATATAGGGGGGGAGGGGACTAGCGCCCCGGGCGTCCCCTCTAGGGGGAAGGCATTCAGCTAAAAATAAAAATAAAAGATCCTAACGAAAGTAAGTAAAATCACCTATTAAATTGAAATTGACATAAACATATTCAAAATTTCAATAACTGCGCGCTAAGAAATTTTTTCTGGTATCCCATACAACCTACCCTTGTATAAATCTCTAAAATTTAAAACCGCGATTTAAGTCAGACACGTCTACACCCTTAATGGAGTTAGTAATAGCGATGCTACGACAAGCTCCAGAGAAGATAACAAAAGTACGCTACGTGATGCGAGGCAATGTTGTGACCGTCGCGTCGGCCGGTCATGTTGTTCACCTAAAAACTACGGAAAGGGTGGCAAAATTTAACTTAGCCACCCATAGGAAAATTTCTAGAACCTTCACTGGGTAGCGGTAGTCCAAGCTGTAATTCCAGAATACGCCACTGACACAAATGTAGGAGTTCGCTGGAAGAACGGCTTAACTCGAAAAGCCCAGTTAACAGAAAAAACGGGCTCTAACATTTTACAAGTGATTTCCTGTGCGTTTTGACATAATATAGAATTATGTTTCTAATATCAATAGGAAGGCAATGCATGAAGCTATATTAATCCCTTATTTTAATATAATAAAATAATTAATTACAGAAGTTAAGCCCTTTTTCCATACAAGCAATTTCTGGACGGCGTATCCGCATCAAACTTTTTTGAACGAATGTTCTTGGGTGTCCCAGAGAAACGACTGTCAGGATTTCCGAGATCCCCAAGCACCTCCAGTTGTCAGTATTGCCACCTCGTGATAAAATATAATACCACAATTGCTTCAATACTGTTAAACGGATCTGCACCAAAGATTGCAAGATTATTCTTCCTTCTACATAATACCAACATGACGGTAGGAAACTGTACTCTCAATCTTCAATACTGTTAATCGTCTGGAAGATTATTCCTGTACACAATACAAACGCGACGATAGGGAACTCCTGCATATACTCCAGTTGTCAGTGATGCTAAACTTAATTGCAAATTGAGTTTTTCAAAGCTTCTGCAAGCACTTTTATGTCGTTCCACGTATCCTCACCAAACTGGCACGAGTACTCTTTGACACCTTAGGAAAGCAAGTAGACCCTAAGTGACGGTCCCCACCCACTAGAACATCCAAGATGTCAGGGTTGCCAGCCGATAAAATTGAAGCTCTACAAAGACTTCCACGCTGCTCAAAGTATCTGCACACCTGTGAATTACTAGGAATTCTACGGAACAATAGTTTGTTTCTTTCACCTTCTTGCAGTCTACTGTTATTTCTTTGCGCAGTGCGAGCGATCCCGGGTTCGATTCCCGGTGGGGCTAAAAAATTTCGGATTTGACCCAGCATCGTGAGGACAATTGAGTAGCTGCTGTAAATAAAAGACAATGGCGATCACAGTGAGAGCTTCGGCTCTCCTCTCCCAACCCATCTGGTCAGTGTGGGAGCAGTAGACCAACTCCTTCCTTCGGATAGAGCTCTCATCCACTAGTGGATTGAATATGGCTGTGAAGTTCGATAGTCCCGCACTGTCGGGACAGGCCCGGTGCCGGATTACTGAAAATGCCGGACTATCGGACGGTAAATCTTAATACTGGTATAGGCTAAGCCGTACAGCGAAAATAATGAATTGAACCTGTGTGTGGTGACAGCCGAGTAAAGTCCGAACGCTTCCGATTGATTCCGAACAATGCTGATTGCGTCTAGCAGTAGCAGACGCGTAGTGGACACATCCGAGTGGTTCCGAACCGCGGTAAGCGCTTTCAACTGTCGTTCAGAACTGCGTTTACAGGGTAAAAAACCTGGGATGGTGCCGGACAATCAGGCGTTCCGGACTGTTGGATGCCGGTCTATCGGACTTCTTTTGTGTATATGAGCTCCTGCGTAGCCTAGTCGGTAGCGCGCTCTACTTCAGTGCGAGCGGTCTCGGGTTCGATTTCCGGTGGGAGCTAAAAAATTTCGGTGTTGCCCCAGCATCGTGAGGACAATTGGCGAGCTGTTGTGAATTAAAGACAGTGGCGATCACAGTGAGAGCTTCGGCTCTCCTCTTCCAACCCGTCTGGTCAGCGTGGGAGCAGTAGCCCAACTCCTCCCTTCGGGAAGAGGCCTCATCCACTAGTGGATTGAATATGGCTGTGATTTATTATATATATTATTTATAACAAGAGTAGAGGATGTAATCAAGACTGTGAAGAAGATGAAGTGGAGATGGGCCGGTTACATAGCTAGACGAACAGATGGAAGATGGACAACAAATGTATTACATTGGATTCCTATAGAAAAGAAACGACCGAGACGACGTCCAAATGCCGGATTGATAGATGAAAACAAAACAAGCGTTTTTTCAGGAGCTACATGTATGAGAATAGCAGCAGACCAAGATATGTGGAAAGAACAGGGGAAGGCCTTCATCAAGCAGAGGGTAGAAAACGGCTGAATATGATGATGATGATATATAATTCAATACTAGGGTGTTTTGTGTGTATTTATTTGAATGCGATACAATTCTACATCCCTTGGCGGATTAGAACGAAATTAGGCACATATATCCCTTAGGATCTAGAAGAATTAACTATCGCTTTAAAAGTTGACACCCCCGAAAGTGTAAAATTGTGGTGTCGATTCAACCAGTTAATAGACCATGATTGTTGGATATATCTCTACAAGTTGAGAAAACCATACCACAATGCAGTTTGCCGGGTTGACTACCTTCGAGATAAATCCTTCCTTTCAATTCGTTAGCAAATGCTATCCTAGCTTTTATTTCCGACACTCCACAGAGGTGGGGTTACGAGGGCGAAAAACCTCGGGACGCTGTACTAACGGGCGGACAAATCAGTTATTATTCATATATTCTTATACGTGGAGGTCTAATACAGCTAATAGGCCACGAAACGTAATAACGACTTAATCAGTGTTAGCTTTTCTTCGAACGAACTCCTCAGTTAAGAATGACGTCATTGGAAAAGTAAACAATAACTACTCGTTTTATGTAAACAGTTTTCGCATTTGGATATGATGCTAGTGCCACCTCTTATCGCTGTCGTGAGCTAGGTGTAACAAGCAAAAACGACATCACCGAAAAATATCAAATGTCGGTTAACCCAGCATCACAGAAAATCGAACCAGTATCGGCCCAATACTGGGCCAGTAACGCTTATATTGATCATGGTTGGCCCGATATCCTGTGCTGTTTGGGTAGCATAGGACAACGCATGTTTCTAGTCAGTCCAGAAGCTCCTAACTCGCAATTAATATCAGGAAAGTTGAAGTTGAAAATGAACAGAACGACTATTCTCCCGGTAATACTTTATAGTTCCGAAAGTTCGAGTAGGCCGTGGCAGATGAACAAGACTTACAGTGTCTGAAAAAGAAGGCTTTGAGAAAGATGTATGGGACGATGTGACCGGAGATTGGAGGAGACTGCATAATAAAGAACTCCACAGATTGTACAATTCACTCGGTGTTATAAGAATAATTAAACCATGACGAAAACATTTACAATATGTAAGAAAATTCGATAGATAAACTTGGAGCGATGAAAGTACTAAGATAAAATATAAAAATCGCTGTAGTGGCACGGGTTGAAATTCAGCCGCGTTTCCGAGCTAAACACCCCCAGAAAGTGTAAAAAAATGAATTTTACAGCTTGATATTTTCAATCAGTACTATTAGCAGTAGAGATGATGGGGCATAGCGTCAATCACTTCAAACTTACTGTATCCAAAAATACATATTCCAAAATTGTGCAATGGTATGCAATTGATTCCCGAAAGGGACTAGGCGGTTGTCAAAACTTATATGAACTAAAAGTAGGTTAAAATGAGCATGCATTAGGCGACTTTCCGTATGAGTAAATACGACATACTTAATCATGCCATCCAAACGTGCAATGGCATTCTCTCTCATTGATGATAAATAAACAAAGGCATTCATTGAAAGTATGTAATTCTTACCCTTGTTTGTTATGCAATCACTCGTTTAAAAAAATCGTTTGTCATATGAAAGTTGTTGGAGATATCGACTTGCTATTGCTACCTGCTCGAAAGTCGTCCCATTCGTTCTCGTTTGACCCACCTTTACTTAAGAGAATTTCTAGTAATCACCTACTTACTCTGAGGAATTCTTTGCACACGCAATACCCAACTTCGTAATTTGCATTTGTGGATAAAAGAGGTTTGAAGTCTCTGGGGATACCACACCGGCTCAACCCTACTGTTAATTGTATTGGAAATACCAAGCTCTAAAGTTTAATCTCCTATGCTTTCGGCAGCCTGTAGCTCGGAAACGCAGCAAAATTTGCATTCCGATTACTAAGATTTTAAATATTTTTTTCTGCACTTTTATTGCTCTAAGTTTATCAGTCGACCTCTGTTACACCCTATATATAATTTAGTTTGGCCTTTTATAAAATGTCTTGTGAACAACTAGTGACATTATATAAAATAAGATAATTCGAACTGGGTTTGTCTGTTTTTATTATAATTTGTCGAAACAGAAAGCTGCAGACATCTGACTCAACTACATTTGTGAGGAACAATACTGACGACTGACAAACATGAATGTGAAGAAAAAGCGATGAAGACAAAATTGCCAGACTGTGTGGATGGACTCAGCAATGAAGTATCTTATGAAACTAAACTAAAAGATTTAGACTAAAAAATTATTGGCCAAAAACCGGAATGGTTTGAGCCATCTGAATATGGATGCAATACCCTAGAGCAGATAAAACTTAGAGAGAGTCCTACGTCATCAAAGTGAAGCCGTTTTTTATGTTCATGGCGGCCATGTTTGTAGGACCGGGTGCCAAAATTTCCCGCAAAAATAAACGAAATTTTATTGGTCAATGCCACAGATGTCCAAAGCGGACGGAGTCTGCTATTGTTCGTCTAGTAAAGATGGAATTACGAGTTTGAAAATTACAAAATAGTAAATATTTACATTGTATTTCTTTTATGTGTTAGGAAGATTCATTTATTAAGAGGTAAACGCGATCGACGTTGGATTTGTGAAAGCAGATTCAAGGAATTAAGCTAGAGTGTACAAAGTGAAGGGTGCAGAATTCTCCGCTCGAAGTTATAATCAGTTTTGAAGCAGAAATTAAGGGAGGAGACGAAGAGGTAAGGTCAATTAAATTTACTACCATAGTTATCCAAGGGAATTTTTAAATATGTGTTTTCCTGTATATGCGATAATCTTTATATTATTACGGAATTTTCTCACTAATTACGCGCTTTAATTCAAGTTAATACGCCTTGTACTTTCTGAAATACGTTAAGGCTTTCTGCAGAAGCAAAATCTATGTGTAGTTCGAGGGCCAAAATAATAAGTTCAGTAAGGTGTTTGGAAATTAAATTTCAGATCTAATTTACACTACCCTATTTGTTATGAACCAGGATAGTATCCACACTTCTCTTTTAGCGTGGTGTAAACAAGTATAGTTTAAAGCGTAGACAGTTCATAGTTTCGATTCACTGTTTCAAGTAGCGGTGAATGGAATCTGTGACAATTGGGAATATTTCTTCAGGGAGTTCACGGCTACTCTGCAAACTTTAACGAATCGTTCAAAACATTGAAAGTTTGGTTAGGTAAGATTGGGTTAGCTTAACCTAGTTTAAGTTATCTTTAACTGGGCTTAACGACTTCAATCCTTCCAAATCAGATTTGTAATACTGTATTGAACGTGATAATTTATCACCCGTGGGAGTATCCAAAGAGCATCTTAAATCAGTAAAGACAATGATGTAAATGGTTGAAGCTATTTACTACTGATAAAGTACGGAAAGTGTAGTATTAATTAAATTAGTGAATGACATAATAATTAGTGATGCATGAATAACGAATATCAGTGTTGGAAGATCTAAGACTGTAGGGAAGTAATAAGGATAACATATAGCATTAAATCCAGTATACTACTGTTGATAGATATCACTTATATTCATTCACTATTCGACTGTATGTAGTACCCTTGAAACTCGTAAGTAAGGATGAGAACTGCAATTTATAACAAATTGAACCTTTTCCGCGACAACGAATTTACACTGGGAAACTATTTTGTTGAAAGAAGATAGTTGGCTGCGCTTTAGATACTCCCTCGTATCGTTGAAAACAGTGAACATTAGATTAGGTTAGATTGGAGTATACTTATATTAATTAATTTCAGTCATCTATAACTGATCTTAACGTCTCTGGTCCTTCGTAATCAGATCCGAAATAATGTGCTGAACATCGTGATTTCTCTTCCGTAGGAGTACCGAAGAGCATCTGGTAGTATTAGTTTTCAACACACCAATGTTAAAAGAAAATGAAAGAAGCATATTTTCATTTGTTGATAACATCATGAAGTATCTTAGAAATGGAATACTGTTATGGGTAAAAGTCAAGTTTAACCGAGTACTCGGTTAAACCCGACTTTGACTTAATTAGTGACCATGGGAACGTGGAGGTTAGGTAGGTTAGGTGCGGTTATGTATCTTTACAGTATTTTTAAATAAACAAACGAAAGTGTAAAGATGCATAGCCGTACCTAACCTTACTTAACCTCTACGTTCCCAGTTACTAATTGAGGCACTTGGTTAAACTCGACTTCTACCCTGTGATGTGAAACTTTATATTTCCCTCTGGTTAAGTGAGAAATCTTTACTTTTTGATTAAACTCGATAACCACATACTTTTATTATGAATTTTCTTTAAATAGACACATTCGAAGATTGAAAAATTATCACTACTATAACTGCACTGCATAAACAAGATCAATGAGTAAATTAAAACAATGATCAAATAAAGAGCATACAACTACCGTGAAAATCGCTCTACAATTTACTTTTCATTATTTTTGCCTTGGAATTCATCAACAGATACAAAGACCTCGGCATGCGGAAGCAAATTTATAAGTTGGTGTTATGAATGGCTTGTAGTTTGCCACAAAAATCACAGACATAAAGTAGAGGGGCGAAACATGGTGATTTAAAGTGAGGTTCGATTATATTTTCATTATACGCGATGCACATGAACTTTAACATTCACTCTGTGTGCTCGATCTAAAGCGGAAGTAGCTATTAATTCAAAAACACACTTACAATTTTCCATGACTTGGAACTTCGTTATATTTTGCTTTCCAAGATTTCCACACATATTGCGAACATTACACTTATTTTGTAAATTTTACATTTTTGGGTTGATCTCAATTAGACTTTAGTAAAGCTACTTAAGGTGGTTTTGGTTCGATTGACAAGGCTTACCTTAAATTAGGTTCGGTTTATTAATTCTGGAGAACAGGTCCAGCCTGATTTCAAAAGTGTTCTTGAACTTTAAAGAACAAGGGTGAAACTGAATTTTGTTACGTAATATAAAGAACTTACTTATAATCAGAGTTATTGGGTAAACTGCAGTTTACGGTAGCCAGGAAATGTAATGTTTGGAATCTGTATGGAACTGTTGGACCGCTAAATTAAACAAGGTTTTAAGTCATGGAAGTAAGAAATGAAAGTGAAGGATCGAAAATGAAGTGGACTATTCGCACATGTTAAACGTCATGTGCATCGTACAAGAAGAAAGAATTGTGTAATGTGGCTTTATTTATACGTCTTCTCTTGCTCCGCGTTCTAGGAGTGAATTTTGTAGTAAATATGTAACATTAATCTTTTCAAAATTAAGAATATTTTTAGTTCATCAGTTAATGCCTGCAATATTTTATATTTGTATATATTAATACTGTTTGTATATATTAATACTGTTTGTATATACTAAGACTGTTTGTGTTTCATTTCAGATTACTTGTTGTCTCGAACTGGAAATACAAGATATCACTTTTCGACACAGGATCATACCATGACGCTCAAGGTTTCGAAGTGAGTGGCTTCGAAACTGCATTCCGAAACCAAAATAGAGGATCTTGGGTGACCGTGAAAACTTTAATAGGATATCCAGCTAACTTGGGATAGAAGAGGTGCAATGTAGCACATCTATACGCACAAGAAATGCCGTTAAGAGAACAATTGGAGCTTACAATTCAGACATTTTAGATATTTAAATCAAGCTACAAATATACCAATTATATGCCCATCAGATTGGAACATAGAAATAATAGAAAAATTGTTGGGTAATCAGATTCAGAGCTTAAAAAAAGCATTTTTTCTTAAATTCAGTATTACTTTTTCCGGCGTGTGCTGTTTGCTGTAAAATCAGTGCATGCAAATTGAAACTGTCATTTTAACACTTTCCGTTTAAGTTCATTTTTATCAGTCTAGTACAAAGATAATTTCTGCGTTACTTTTTTCCTTATTAACAAATGTATTATGAAACGAATTTTTGTTTTAGTGAAGAAATTGCTGTTTAAAAGTGTTTATGAACAAAACCAAACAGTAGAAATATTAATTAAGAGAAAATTATTTTCGCTTAAGTACAACTATCAAGCTATTGTAATTTAAAATGACCATCGTGTCAGTTTTACAGCAAAATCTCTTAAGCATATGCCAAAATATGACTTTTATCAAAATCTATGATTTTTAAAACAGTTTATGGGCTCAAATGTGCATATTTCGATTTTTGTTGATTATGATTAGCCATATATTTATGATTAAGTAGTGCCTGAAGCACATTACTTGTGTTAATTTCAAGAGCCCATCATTTTTTAAAATTTGGAAATGAGTTCACACATTGTTAAGATAAGATAAAATGATTTTTTTAGGCGGTAACAGCACTATGGCTTACGTCTTTCCCGTCACACACTGTTATTTGATCTGTAATTATATGTTGACTTTATTCTTTGAATTAAAAATAAATTAGAAGTTACGGTAAATTAGTGGTGTCGACAATATTTTCTTTAAGATGTAGTTGAATCTTAGTAACAGTGAAGCTTAGGTTACGTTGTTTATGTCTTAAGTACAGTGCGGTGAATTTAAAACCGGCCCCGAGGTACAATTTTAATTGCCTATTCGATTGTTGTGTCAGTCTTGTATATTTGTAGCTGGGAGTAAGGGAGTACGAAGAACCAAGGTAAAGCGGTGCCCAAAATATTTTACATTTCTTTTTTAAATGTTTCAATATATAGTTCCACTGTTCCTTGATAGAAAAACATAGACATCATAGTTTCGAATTTATTTTGAAAATTCACTGACAATGGACCACTTGCCAGAGCATTGCCCTGAAACATTTAAAATTATTCTGAAATGTGCTGCTAGAAATTTTCCAAATAATATTATTTTACTTTAAACAATATTTAAGAGATGCTAAAGAAATTTTCGGTCCTGTTCTAGGTTAGGGTGATGGGATGAGTACAGATCTGCCCGAAGTCAGGTGTATGACCTAAAGATTCTCGACAAGGTGAAATAATTATGGTTTGGCACTGCCTTCAATTGATTGGAGATGACATCCCAAGAACTGGTTGTATGTTTTAAAATAGATTCCGAACAAATTGCAGTAGATATGTGTCTTGTATGAATACGAAGTCGAGGCGACGAACGAAAGCTCTTATCCATTGGGTTTGTTTTTCGACTTCATTTCCAGGCAATTTTGACTTGGGTTTCATTTCCAGTAAACCAGGTTGTACAGACAAACTAGTCAGCTGGCTCAATGGATATGTGCAGTAACGTTATTCACGAAAATGAGAATAATTTCGTATTTCAAGAATATTTAAAAAAAAACGTATTTTTTTTTATATTTATGTTATCCAACTTCATGGGTTATTGAAAAAGCATCGTAGAATGATTTTGACGGAATACGTTAAGAGTAGAAAGTAATTTGGTTTGCATAATTGTCTAATTACCATAACTGTGAATCTGAGTAGTCACGTACTGGACCACGGTCCAGTTTAAAAGGTCAGACTGTGCCGCTACCTGCTGGCTGCTAATTTGTTTCACTTTTTGAAATCTTCGCAAGTGTAACCCACTGTCATGTTAACTAAAAAGTGTAATTGAATCGTACGTTTGAAGAAGGAAACAAATCCAAAAAGCTGTTTTGTGGGAAATTAAAAAAAACTGTATAATATGTTTATTATTTATTGAAAGGAAACAATATTGCTACTGAATATTCAAAACGGTCTTCTGATACTTTCGTAGTGCTCAGACAGTTTACAAATATTGTATTTTTTCCTGTAGAGTTAAAAAAAGTTGGTGGATTTGTTTCCTTCTTCAAACGTGTGAAAAACTTCTGCACATTTTTAAGTGCTGAGACGTAAGAATGGAAAAGTCGACCGGAAACTGAAGAAAAACGCAATAGAAACCTTCAAATGAATGTTATTGACAAGAAATGTACGTACAATGAACTCGAAAGTTACAAGTAGGTTGCCTATGTAATAAATTTAATTTTTTTTTTCGTCTACCCACTGACAGAAATTTCGCCCTACAAATGTGCAAAACTGCTTTTTTTTCGTAACAGTGATAGCAATAGTTACTATATGTAAACATCCGTTAACAATAGCAGTTAAAAATATCAGTGTATGAAAACGTATCTAAATGCGAGTTAGTTATTACCGTCTGTGAAAAAGAAGTTTAAAACAATATTTTAGATTAACCTACTTACCTGTATCCTGTTACGTGTGCAGTAGAGATATGGACAAAGGTAGTTTAGTTCCTACCATAAATGTTGTAAAACTATTCTATGTAATTATCGGAGCTTGGATTTACTGGTGGAGAAGAAACAGTATATCAAAACACAATTAAATCAGGAAAGTATAAAGCGGTGGGTAGGGGGAAGAGTAGTTGTTTCATGCTGAATTAGTATAATTTGCGATTAGCGACAGGAAGGCAAGATTTCTTTTTCAGCTCTGCTCGCAGGGCTGGGCAGCCAAGTGAAACACTTCCCGTAGGAATAGCCCACTCTCGCTTATCCTGAACGATAAGTAACAGCGAGAAGCACTCAACTCGGCAGTTGCAGTTTGGTCTTGTAGTCAAGACGTTGGAAAGCTGATCTAAAGGTCTGGGGTTCAAACCCTAGCGTTGACTCTATACATATTTTATTTTTAAAGAAAATTAAAGTTTTTTTCATTCTTTATGTAAATACACAAAAGGAAATTTAATAAAAGTTGTGATTTACAATTTTAAAAGATGCCACTAAAAACTAGGATGTATATAAACCCACCAGGGCTGTGCAAGGGGGGAGGGTCAGGGTGGCGTCAGGCTCCGAAGGGAGCGTCAGGCGCGGGGTGGGGGGTACACATCCCCCTGTTAGCAGTGGGCATACGCAAAAATACTGCTTACTCAAAAGTTCTGTGGAGTACCGGAAGTGTTTCGAAGTGTGTTCCGGAAGTTGGCAAAATGGCTGCCCAGACCTGCGAATCGAGCTGAAAAAAAAATCTTGCGACAGGAAGAGCTGAGCCATCCTCGCGCATGCGTATTACTCCTTAACAGTAAATAGTACTTCCAAACAACTGCATCCAGTTGGCAATTTAGCGTATTGATTGTATGTTCGAAAGCTACTGCAAGTAGCTGGATCGAAACCTGGTGTAGTTTTTTTCCTTAATGAAAATAACGTTTCTCTTTTATTATATGTATAAACGAATTAGAAAATTTAATAAGATTAGCGAACAAACGCATGTGGAGGTTAGATAAGTCAGGTACGGTATTTTTTTTATTGCACGCACGATTAACTCGTGTTTTCACAATGCACTCTTCCTGTCGCTAGTCAGAAGTGCCCTGTAGTAGTGTCTCAAATACAAGGAACGCCTATTAAGGTGAGATCATTCTCGCACAGGCGCATTACTCCTTCATCGTAAATGAGACTGACAAGCAGACAGTTTCCAATTATCAATTTAGTGGATTGGCAGCTGTCGGAAAGCTAATACGGAGAACCCAAGATCGAATCATAGTGTGATTTCCTTTGTCTTTTTTAAAGAAAAAAGAAACGTTTCTCTTTTCACACACACACACACACACACACACACACACA
>JAGDQP010004798.1:3068-79900 GCA_022664845.1 Lepisma saccharinum
ACAACGGTCTACGTTCAGATTGAATGAAACTTGCAATGTGAAGTCAACTTAGCACTGACAATTTCGAACTTGAATCAAATCGTAATTACACAAGCGAAAATCAAGCTTCTCATAAGCTGGTATGTTATATGGAATAATGAAATTCCAGTATAGCTTCTGAAAATATTAAACGGATGTTCTAGGTGTAAAGTTACGGAAGGTATCTAGAATATTCTGAGAACGTTCCGCAAGAACCTCTTACACATGTTCGTAGAATATCCTTGGGATATCACAAGGAATATCATCCGTATATGCACTCATCTTGGATCGCAGAATGTTCTGGGTATATCCGTGGGATATCCAAGGTAACCAAATGACATCCTAGGAATATTCAAGAATATCCTAGAAGTATTCGCGTATCTCAAAGTCAGCATCCTATACACATTTGAAATACACGATTCACATGTTCTGCTTGTCACATCCAAGTTTCCGTACTTTCAAAAACAAAAAAAAATCATTGTTCATTTTCTCGGGCCTGCCTGTACACATTAATCACAATAAACAACAATACCTACACATCATGCACTTTGTTGTGTAAAACTGAAATAAAAACGAGAAAAGGATTGTTATACAAGAAAAAAGTTACTGCGAATTCAGGAAAATCAGTTGAGTGCACACATCTAACTCCGGAAATAAGTTTATGTAGCCTCATAATAAATAAAAAAAGGTTGTGATATATAGTAATGCCTGCATAATATCCGCACCCACGAATAGCGGATAAAGGTGGTTCAGATAAAGTCTAGTTGGGAAAAGGATATTCGGAAGAATTAACACGAGTTACCTTTGAGCAGAAAAAAGCATATATACATATTAACGTTTATTTTTTTAAATTAAAAATTAGGTTCGATGGTGAAAAGAAGAAAGAATAAACGCTTTCCCATTTCTCAAGATAGTGATAATAAAATATAGATAACAATAAAGATGAGAAGCGACTCCATCTCTTGGAAGGAAGTGAAACTCTTCTTAAAAGATTGAAAAGATATAATGCAATATAGACAACTGTTTGGCATAAATATTTTTATATTACGTAAGTATGTGATGTAATATTTTCTTTCAAAATTATTTACGTTCAGCCAACAGATTTGAAATGCACACTTCTATTTCGGCATCAGGCTGTCTCTTTATCTGTGAGCACAAAGGAGGTAAGAAAACGACTCTGACCTTTGTCTTAGTTTCACGACATTATTATAGCAGTCATCCGGTGTGATTGGGAATGGCATGTATCTGCCAGTGTTAAATTCAAAGATTTTCATGCGGGGAAAGAGGGAATTACGGGGAGTTTTCATTCACAGTATTCAGGCTGTCCGTGGACTTGAGTGTATTTTAACCTGTAAGGTACTGAGTTATGAGTTTTGTGCTCCTGATAAACAAGATCTACGAAACCAGAAATAATGTCACACTTATTTTGTTATATTAATCTCACTGGATGCATTTGCGATACATGTAAAACTGAAGTTTTTAATAGGATAAGAATCAGACACAATACATTGATTAATTTATGCAAATATTTCACAGACGAATTTGCAATGAGAGAATAAAGGACAGTTCAGTATCACCCTTATACAGTGTAGTAGGTATTTGCTTACCTGCTTGAGAAACAGATTATAAAGTATGATCTTATAGGAGTTTTTCCAGGGTTTTCCCTGTTACACCAGGCAAGTGCTGGGGTTGTACCTACTAATTAGACCCTGGCCAAGTTCCTTCCAACAACTCTGCCACCCTCCCTCTGGTTCAGGGGTGTGCTCCTGATAATTTAATAAAGATCTCGACAGTTCTTTCACAAGTCACTAAACGCCAAAATGTACGTACGTTCATTTTATTGATCTTTCCTCGTGCGCAATTTTAACAAGGGGCTCGGAAGAAATAAAAATATTAAATAAAGTTATCGCGCGATACTCCTCTAGAACACCCCTGCCGGGGTTGAGCCTGAAATGCCTAAAGACCAATTGATCTTATAGCAGAAGGTGATTGCAGGTACTTTGCGGTTGTATATGAAATGATCTAAGAATTAACTTTTATTTATTTTTTACTAAGGATTTACTACGTTAGGAATACATTCATACACAGAATCTTTATTTCGTATCATGTGATGAGGATACACACTATAAATTATATGAAAAAATGTCATATGAATTTATGCATAAATTATATGAAGCTGAGACTTTCCTCTCCGGGCCATCTCTGGGTTCATCATTAATTGCTGAGTTCGAACCCGGCATTTTTAAGGTTACAGGATAACCTTGAGAATGAGAATGTTTAGAATGATAAGATTCAATACAATTGAATCGGTCATTGTTAAAAGGAGATATGTGCCATTGAAAATACATAACACTTTATCCCCTTTTAACAATGAATGTTTCAATTAATAGTTCTGAAATAGCGGCTCTGTTCCAGTTTAGGAAAGCACTGTTCATTTGTTCTATTTTTCTGTGTTGTTCAGTCTTTTTCTTATAATTTTCAATCAAACAGGTTACAAAAAAGAGGAGTGATTTACTGGTAACAACCAGAATAGAGGAAGACTGCATTTTCTGGTGTAGCCAGAGGGGGATATTACCTCTCAAGAGTACAGAAAATATGCTTCCCCCCCCCCGAATGATAATAATAATTCTGTACTACTTTTTGGATATGAAAACTCGTCTTTAAGATGTTCATACCTTCCTAATGATTTTTAAATACCTCTCTCCGAGAGTTCCTTTTTCTGCAAGAAATACAGCCTCCATATTCCGTCAGACAAGTTCAAGTTCTTCCAGACAGTAGCATTTCTTGTTACAACGGAAATGGTATAATATCTCTTCGTCTCTTGTATTCTATGTGGTGTGTGTATGTCTGTAGGTCATTAGAATTTCCTTGACCTTAAATACTCTTGTTTACAAAAAGTTCTTCCTTTTACTATTGTAAGAGGTCATTTTATTGCTTGTTATCACTAAGGCATAGAAGTGCTGTCAATGTGAATTTTATTTTAATGTCTTCCATCAGAAATTAAATGATCAATTGGAAGCAGCTTCTTCCTTTTCCATATCCAGTCATGTGATAAAAGCAGAATGGCTTCCAAGAACGTTTGTATGATTTAAAGTCTAACGATAGACCTATTATGAGGTCTATGTTCTAACTAATTAACTGTTTTGTGAGCATCCGACGTCAGACGTGTTCTGTTGTCACGGTAACCACCATTTCTTTTATCCAAATAAATTGCGTACTTATATGTTTCGGTAGCATTGCTGATAAGGGTGATGTAAGTATGAATCTAACTTGTAAAAGATTGTTGATCTAACAGGAAGCTTCTAAAATCTTTTATTTATTATTATTATTATTTTGTATTAGTAGACTAAATGTACTTATAATCAATTATGCTCATACTATAACAGCGGTTTACAGGGTAATTGAATATACGATGAAGTTAATTAACAGTGTTTGTTGGTATTAAGTATTACAATAAGTTGTATACATATCAACTAGAGAAAAATGCGAAAACAATGCACCTCATAATATTACCGTTTCTTTTAATAAGTTTCAGTTTGCTCCAAAATATTCAACAGATCTGAGCTGTTACGAGATTATTATCTTTAGCACTTACCAGCCATCTCGGAATTTAAAATAACAACCACTTATGTTTGGACGCATAGCAACTAAGTATATAGATATGATTAGCTAACTGAGATCAGTATTACGTATTAGAATCCAAACCGGCGGGTATTAGAATGTTATAATACACCGTGGGAGGGGGAAGGGAAGTTCTAACAAGGAAAGGACTTTAAATCATGATCGCTAAATGTACTGTATGACTGCATTTGTTTTTCGAAAGATACCAAAATTAGAAGCTCAAAAAATCAAATTTCAGGGGCAACTTTGCCTTAATATGTTTTTAAGGCGCAAATTTTGTTTTTATTTTACATATAAAATCATGGCGGTTGAATATGGGCAAAATATGTTATTGTTTGAAAGTGAAAACCCACTGTTATTTTAATTTAGGTATAAAATTATTGTGGGCCAAAAAAAAAAAGCTTTAAAATATAAGACCAAACCATTTTATTTTTATGCAGGTATAAAATCATGGGGGGACAAATATGTACCTTGTCCCCTCACCAAAAATCATGGGGGGAAACTGCCCCCCGGCTCCTACGCCCCTGATATTGACAGTGTCAGAGGCAAGAAAAAAAAGTATAATATATAAACAATTCCTTACATTGAACTGTCGTTGTGTATCAATTCTATAAACAACATTTCAGAGTGAAAATATGACTTTTTTTCATTTTTGGCGTTTATATCCTTCTTCCAACTATTGATTCAATTGAGCGAAGGATCAAATTCACCTTCATTAGCATATGTGCGCCACACGACAAAATGCGTAAAACGTAAATGAATAGAACTATTCCTACGTGCGTACAGATGGCATTCTTATCTATTAAACAGAAAATACACAGGCACGTGTATTCCAAAATAAAATATATTTCATTTTACGCAAATTATCAGCATATAATTGATGTTTTGCAAAACGATAAATACGAATATAAATAGTTATATGGACTACGAAGAAAGAAAAGCGTGTAAATCACCACCTGTATAAATTTTGAGCCGTAATTTACATTAAATAGCCTAGTCATAATTTAAATGAAATGA
Organism: Lepisma saccharinum; assembly: GCA_022664845.1. Classification (NCBI taxonomy): domain Eukaryota; kingdom Metazoa; phylum Arthropoda; class Insecta; order Zygentoma; family Lepismatidae; genus Lepisma; species Lepisma saccharinum. Next base: position 7,725 of record JAGDQP010004798.1, read on the forward strand.
AATATATATTTATGATTACAATACATGTGCCTATGTATTGTCTGTTCAGTCCATAAGAATACCGACTATACGCACATGGACAGAATTCATTCAATCATTCTTTTTTACGCTTCACTGATTACATTTATATCGTGTGACACACATATCCCAACCCAATAGCATGTTACTTTCACGTTCACATGAGCGAGGTAGTGTCCTTGACCATGTGCCTGTGAACTTTTTCCGCCACTGAAAAAAAAAGAAAGAGAAGAAACTCACTTGAAAACAGATTCACTTTTTTCTTCTTCTTCTACTTCATGATTTTATGTGTAAACTGTGTGTGTATGTTTGGACGAGAAGCTCAGGTGGGAGTATGCTTAGTAACTTTTTAATAGCGATTTCACTCAGAGAAGGCGGTTAGAGCAGTTGATGTGAAAATTAATCTTATCCATGTCCAAATTACATACTATTTTCTTTTTCGAAGTTTTCTTTTCCAAACTGCACTATTTTTTTTTTCATTTTATGTAAGTGAAAATCCGTTATTTTTTTTTAAAAAAAACGACATAATTAGTAACTATCTTGTTTTCGGGTTTTCGATTGAAACTAGAACATCGAGAACATGCTTAATTATTTTGTTTGTTGTTGTTTTTTTTTTTAAGTAAATGAACGAAATTAATTTATTTTATACACATCCACAGCCAGACTCACACATTGTGTGCGACGGCCTAGTAAACTGAGCGGAAGTTGTGGCCTTAATTCTAAAACAACATCTTCCGGTCACAAACGACTTGAGAAGACTTAAAGCTTAGGCCACTACAAAAATAATAATGAGCTCAATTTGAACTTTAATGTTAAATTGTTAGCATTTTCTCTTTACATTATTACTGTAATTAGACGTGCACACGACGTTATCTTTTTACACTTTCCATTTGTTTAAGAATAAAATTCAAGACTAGTGTTTATTGTCTATTAAAGGCTGATTTTTCACTACGCAACAATTTGTCGTTATGCTTCATTTAAAAAAAAAAACGTAAAAAAAAAAACAATTTAATCGAGAAGCCAAGCCAAATATAAATGGGTATGTTTCCACAGCGTTCAGCAAAATATGATTTTAGTGTTTGAGATTACAAAGTGCTTTGTAAATAAGAAAAGAGTGTCTCCTGATGGAGGAATGGTTAGCACTCTCTCTTTCTGTGCAGGGATCCCAGGTTCAATTCCACTAGTAATCTATTGAATACAATGATTCGGAGACTACTTATACAAACGGCATAGTCGCGTTTGAGAATATTGAATGAGTCTAGTTACCGAACGGCCGTAGTTCAGTTGACGGAGCTTTGGTTTCATATTCTGGAGGTCCTGAGTTCAATACTAGTAACTGACCATCCTGATTGAGTTTTCGTAAGAGGTTTCCGTCAGTCATATCAGGCAAATGCAAGAATGGTACATTAAAATTACGGTTAGGCTCTGGCCGACTCCTTCCCGCATCCTTTCCCCCACTCTTGAGCCATAGATGCCTAAATACAATAAATAAATCCATTCATTTATTGAGTCTACCAAAGAGTGAAAATTCAAAAATGAAGGTTGGAAGTCTTTGGATATATGAACAAGGACAACAATGAAGGAAAGGGGGGAGGGAATCAGCTGAAAACGCTAGGACGATATAGGACCTATGCAATGTTTCGTTTTTTTGTTTCTCCTGAACATTCAGCATAACGGAGTTACAGTACAGCCGTCTTGCTCCAAACACTGGTCCCCACTTTGTTATACAACCAAATATACTATTAGTAAATGAGGGTTGCAGATACTCACAGGATAAGAATGTGAATTTCCTATATTTTTATGCAAGAAATTAGTCTTTATAGATCCAAGCTACAAGGACCAACATCCCATATAGTTACAATTACACAAGAAATTGGTCTCGTAGTTTGGTTCTAAATGGATCAATCTTCTATATAAAAGATATATTAGATTGGTTCTTTTAGCACTAAGTCAAATAACAGAATCGATTAATGTAATCCAAATCATCCTAATGAACTACACCGACAGACTTCTTCTGGAGGTGGTTACGGACATCAAAACAAGACGAAAGTTCCACTGACGATTTTCGAAATGTGCATAGTTTCGGAGCTATAGGCTGCCGAAAGTGGATGAAAATGAATTTTAGAGCTTCATATTTCCAATACTATTAATAGGAGAGCTGATGCGTCATGGTACTGTCAAGGTTTTAAATATTCACTACCAAAAAATGCATATTTCAAAATTCTGAAATGGACGCGCAAGGGTATCCCCACAGGAAGTAGGAGATTCCCAGAAATTCTCTGAAGTAAAGATGGGTCGAAATGAGCATGAATGGGATGGAATTGTTGAACTTAAAGAGGAAACACTGGTTAATATCTCGTAACGTTTGGTAATTACAAGAATTAATTAGTAGGTCAACTGTTAACTTATTATGTAGCAGTTGTAACTGAAAGCTTTTAAAAAGGTTTCCTCTGTAAGTTGTTCAAAATTTAATATTTGTTTCAAACAAAGTAAAATCAACCATTGTTTCTATTTAAAATTTTGAAGCTACCCCCTCCCCTTAAAAAAGAATTCCCGGAACGCCCCTGTTTTTTTCAATTTTCACCCTTTGATTCCACATATCTCATTTAGTATTTTATTTTAGTTTTAAACATTTATTTGCTATTCTTTTTTATAACAGCATCCAAAATTCCCGAAATCCCTCAACTACATGTTAATTTCGACCACCAATTAGGTCTTTTAGCTGCCAAACGGTAAGAGATATGGAAACGTGTTTCCTCTAAAAGTTGTTCGAAAGTTAGCGAGTGTTTCAATGGAGGCAAAATCAACCCCTGTTGCCATTTAAAATTTTGAAGTTACCCCCCACCCCACCCCGTAGAAGTATTCCCGAGACGCCCCTGAATTCAGAAGCATCACCACGTGATTCGGCACATACGGAGCCGAAAGATTTCTGTGCACTAGGAGCTGAGTTATGGCCGTGTTACGGATTAAGTGAATCACTCTCTATACATCATGCCATTTTTCATTACGTCATTATTGGCGTATTACGTTTCAGATAAAAATAAATTACTAACGCATCCATACCTTGGACATTCAAGATTTCGTACTTATTATGGTAATTGGTAAACAATTACGATTAGGGAAATTATTGTATGATTTATAAACAATGTAAACTTGGAGGTTAATATGAAATAGTCGCATATCATGAGATACTCGACTTTAGTGAGATAAAGTAGAAATTTAATGGCGTAAGAATACAAGGAAAAAGTTGTCATTACAGAACTGTCGAAACACATTATTTGAAAAAGTCGCAAATGTATTATATTTTTTCTGGACCTGCACAATCAGTGTGGCCCCATAATATGCATGGTAAGCACTGTACCCACAACTCTTATCTCGAATCGTCAACAAATTACAATCATTTAGCATCATTATCACTTGGAATCATCTTAGGTAGGAATATAAGTTCTACTATTCCGTATAGACTATTATGAACTAAAACTATTCCATATGACCGAACACACCATCTTGAAAATGTAGTCGTTCCTAACTGTACGGTACTTTACGGTACATGAAATCAAAGTGGCTTTCACAAGTCCATCAATAGGATGTACACCTATAATTCCATAATCATACAATGTATTACAATGTTTTTCTAAAGACGTGCAGACATTAAAAAAGGTACCTGCAAAATTTCTGATGACTGTAAATTACGATTCTTGCGTGTAATAACCGTTCGCATGTAGTTATCGAACTCCAACTGAATATGGTGAATTATGTGAGTGCCTAGAAGTAGTTCTCCTGCTTTCGACGGTAATAGCACATTACAAACGAGAAAAACGAGTATTCCATATTACACGACTATTCCATAATACCAGAAGTTCCTCCATATATGGACAATTCAGTTTTCATTATTTTTTTTAGAAAAACTTCTTATTAAAAACGGCATTAAAAGCACAATGACCTTCAAAGCTCTCAAATACATCTTGTGAGAAAAAAATAGCTCAAGTTCCAATCAGTTGTAAGGTTCTTTGTGTTTAACAAAATTATTTTCAGGACATCTATGTACGTGTACGCGTATTTTGCTATTGAAATGAAATTTATGCCGGGGGGGGGGGGGGCAAGTGTAATCTAGTTGTGCTGTACCAAAATCGGGATTTTTTTAAAAAGGGTTAGGGAGTTAGGTGATTCTGATTTCAAGTTCGATATAACGTTTTCTTGTTTCGATTCGAGTAGTTGGAATAGAGAGGAAAGGGGGTTGTGAAAAAGAGCAAAGAGAACATAATTTTAACAGTTTCTTGTAAATAGTTAACAAGATGGTAATTTATCATCAACGTCTAGTCCTGTCATTAGGTACTTAATAAAAAGTTATGCTGTTTCATAGCATTTACACAGAAGAGAAAATTAAGTACTTAAATAACTTGATTAAGCTTTTTTACAATGACCTTCAGTAAAATAATACTAAAAACCTTACTCTCCCTCCCTCCTTTATGTTCATTTGAAGGTAGAAGAGAGAATTCTATGGAGATTGAATGAAAGAATCATAATAAAATTTTAAAAAGAAAAAAAAATAATCTTCGTATTCTTCTTCTAAGAGTAAGTATGGAAAAACCTTGGCATGTCACGGGTAATGGGCAGAGTGTTTGTTTTGTGTTGTTTCTGTCATCGAACTTTTTACCTTGCAGAAGAGACCTTGTGGTATAAAATACGTCAAGTGAGGAAAAATTGAAAACAATATGTCTTCCTCAAATGTTCATCTTGTTTGAAACTGATGTTTTGCAAGAAAATCACTAAAACGCTAAAAGTATATAAGACTTGTTTAACCTCAAAAAAGCTTCACCTTTCTTGAGATTAAATACTGGCTTCCTGTTACATGGATTTAAAGACAAAAAGGATATGACTGAAAATGTGAAGATCTTTTTCTTTTTCATCTACAGTATACTTACACAGTATAACGTAACTTTTTAAGAACTATTGCGTCTGTTGCTCTAATAATTATATGTTTAATTAATAATTTTAGTAATTATATACAATTTATTTGTGTATGGATTTCAAGAAATAATTTAAAGTATGGGTAAATAATTTGGAAAATAATAGCGAAATTATTTTATGTATAAAATGATTTTATTGCAAATTATTTGTTGCGTTTTGTATTGCATACTAGAACTTAAAACGATACAAGCTCACTTCAAGTCGAGTGTGTACCGGGTGTTCTAAAAGTTATGCAACCCACTCTTCCATTCTATGTAATTATTAAACCAAAATACGTAGAGACATTCTTCTTACAAGCTTTGTTCAGGGTATTAGGATGGTAATCCAAAAATGTCGGTTCCTTTCAATATTAAAATGTATTCTGGCAACACTGTTGGAGGGGGAACGACATTGAAGCATATGTTTTACCTCTGTCTACCTCATTATGTCATTCTCGACGAAAATGAATAAAATTGAAAATGTCCGGATATCTTTAACAAGTTTACTACATCTGGCAACCCTGGGTGAAGGGAGAAATCAAATTCTCTCCTTTATATTACTATTAACATGTAATGAACTGATCACCAGAACTCGCACGTTAAACTTCAGGATTTCCGGTTAGTTGCTAACAAAGTCGTGTGTCCGTCGACAACTTTCATCTCACGAATTACTAGGACTAGGAAGGTAATTTAGTTGTTCGAAAGATCTCAGCGAGACTAACTAAAATCCGTATAGATCACATAGATTGCAGGGGCGGTGCCAGAGATAGAGGGGGCAAATTATAACTTTAAAACTTCTAGCGCTAGGAACGTGGTTGAGGCGTCGTTGGAAAGATCTCGGCAAGATGAGTTCAAACCCATAATCCAGATCACAGTAGCAGTTCCCGAGTTCCGGGGGCGGGGTTAACTTTGGAACTATTAGAGTTAGGAAAGTGGTTGAGGTGTCGTTGGTAAGGCATCAGCAAGACGAGTTTAAACCCGTATCATTCATTCAGATACACAGTTGAACTGTTAAAGATAGGAAGCTGGTTGAGATGTCTTTGGAGAGGTCAGCAAGACGAGTTGAAATCTGTATCATTCATCCAGATCGCAGAGGCGGCGCATGGATAGGGAGAACAATTTTCAACTCAGGAACTACTACGGATAAGAAAATGGTTGAGGTGTCGTTGAAAAGGTCTCGCCGCAATTTTTCCAACGTAACATTCATCATTCAAATAGGATGCTCGCTGCTGAAGCCTGACGGTAACACATATGTGCAGTTCCCGACTGAGGTCCACGTAACTCGTTTAATTAGAGCCCGACGATCTTTTCGTAAACCTTAGTGCTTATATCGTCAGGGTATCTTGTTTGTTTATTTTAGTTCTCGAATAATATTTGCTAAATATTTTCCAGATATTTCGTCTACATTGCTCATAATATTGACATTAAATCTATTTTTAAACCAAACCACCTTTTGATTATACATGCGCTAAAATAAGAAGTGTGTTTAAACAATTTCTGTAAAGGAAAAAAAAAACATAAGTTTAATAACAATATTATCATTTGAAACAGTCACAAACTGAGCACAGTGAATCGGAATGGAGCGTTTTTTCTCTTAGTTTTACCTTAAAACTTGCAAATATCCGCCAGGAATATGGTCGGTATAATTTTGTTACACTCTGTATATATCAGCGCCAATTGGTTGATAACTAAATGACCTCCGACAAGCCCATTGTCCTTTAGCGAACTCCCGAATTACATAACTGTCTAGCGTGGCTGTAGGGTTTAAGACAATGACGCTGACATACGTACAAGCTTATTTCATCAGGCTGTCTCTTTCTTTCTTCTTTTATAACATGGTGCTTGTATGCTTGATTTTATTACTGCGTTAAAAGAAATTAGATTTACACATTTGATTACCTTGGTATTAGACCTTGAAGCTAGAAGTGTTTGTATTGATATTGATCTGAAAAGCGTTTAGGATGTTTCCAGGAATGAATGTTAGCAGTATTTGTAAAACGACATAAACGGTTACATAAAACATCCAAGTAAAATTTAGCGGTGACGAATGAACAAGATAATGGACCTGCTTCCGAATTGAATGAAAACGTAATTATGATTATTAATGCCTGTCTATAGAACAAGAGGAAAAGAGAAACCGCATCCAGCAACCAAAGCCATCAGCATTTGATGATATAATGCTTTGCACTTATTAAGTTTTATTTCTTACATTTTTCCAAGTAGATTTTATTTAGTAAATTAGTAAAGGGTTAGTTAGTTTAGTTAAATTAGTAAAGAGTAAAATCTCCATATTGCCGCTCACTGTATAGCTTGCCCTCTATGTAACTGCAACACTACTGTAACAAATTAAGTGCATTACAATGAATTATTTGAACAAATTTAACATAAGGGGTGTGGTCCGTCAATGGAACATGTGAAAGTTGTACGGTTCTTCTGGGAGCGAACAAGTTAGTGAGTGGGCGCTGTCTGTCCAGTATAGGCCAAAGTGAACATGTATGTTGATGAAAACAAATCTTTTCGGTACACTCACTTCATCTGAGAGAAGTAATTTCAGATACAGTCTAGTCTACTAAATGCAAGGTCTCCTACTGGTCAAACTTGTTCTTTAGATATTTGCAATCTCCTATACCAACAGCATTTGAAACGTTTGTATATCTAGCAAAGTGTTTAGCAGTCCTTTAAATGTCATTATTTGTCTACTGAACACGATATCTTGCTAATGAACAGTTAGATATAGTTACAGGTGCCTCAAGTTGCTTTGACATTAAAGAAATAGGATTAGACGGGCAACAGGAATGAACTAGTTATGATAAGCATTGAGTATCACAATTTTCCTTCAGTTTCGTTTGTACTCGTAGAATTTTCGTAACATACCATTGACTCTTTTGGTACGTAAAAAAATGTACGTTGGTTTCGTAATCGGATTGTCAACTCTTTTTCTAAATTTACCCACGATAAAAGAACCAACTTGCAATAAGTTCCTTTTTGTGTCACCAGAGTACATGTTAGGAAACAATAGAGGCACCTAGCGCTAGTTTAGAGAACTCTTTGAACATTTCTATACAAACAGAGAAAACTATTTTCTTTAGTTGAAAAAAAAAAACACACACAAGAGAATCGGCTGGTAGTTAATCGAATAGGTAGACCCATGTTTTAAAAGACACGCAACTTCACGACTATATTTGTTTAAGATACGTGATATTATTTAACATGTGTGTTCGTTCATCAACTTTCTTTTATATCTTCTTTTTTGTGTGTGTATCTTCTTCCCCATCAGAAGAGGATGTGAGAAAATAAGCCTTTCATTTGCTACATTTCGTGCTCTGAGGATAATGTTGTTAAAAGCAATAAAGAAATTCTATTGTTGTGTTGCTACCTATTAAGTAGCAAGAATAATAATAACATTCTTTCTTTTAGTGTTCACACACACACAACCCTCACCACAATGCTAAGTTCATGGCTGACGACACGAAGAAGAAATTAAAATTATCGGAGACAGGAGGAGGACCCTGACCTCTCATCTGGACAACCACTGTGGTCCAGTGAGCTGGGGTTATGTGAAGAATTGGGTAAAAAAAATGAAGGATATGGGAGGAGAAATATTAATGTCGTTCGTAATAAGAATTATTGTTGCATTGTTTATTGTTGCTATTGTTGTGGTTAGGAATTTTAATCTAGTATTATTTATAATGTTTCATCTCAATGGCACGGTGTCTATTTTTAGTTGAAGATGAAACTAATAGTAATAATAATAATAAGAGAGAAAGAAGTTAATTACAATACTTGTTTCGGTAGCACGCTAAAAATAGCTTACGAAACGAAAGCTTTTTTTTTCCTTTGGCTAAAACCATAGACCTCATAATGCTAAAACTAAGAACTAAATAATATGATGTACATGTGTTAACAAATCGACTTTTGATTCTTTGAGTTTCCACGGTATTTTAATAACCATGAGTAGAGAGGAAATTGGTCTCGAGTGTGATTTGTCTAATGATAATATCAAAACATATTGTAATTACGATTTACAGTGTTTATTTCTCTTTTCATGCGTGGAAAAATATAGTACTTGTACGTAAAATTGGTTACCTTAATGTGTGAGGTTATTTGAAAGTCACATCCTCCATCTATACTTCTGTATAAAATATAGCTTAAAAGATTCTGTTTATGATTTTTAGATTTCGATCTCGTTATAATTTTGTGTTGTGTATTTAGTTTAATTATAGTATTCACTTTTGGATTTGATGGAATTTTTATTATAATTTATTACTTTCACCCTCCACCCCCATCATGATGTTACAACCCACTTGTCTAAGGTTTGCATTGGTTGTAGTATATTCAATTTAAGCGTTGCTAAGTTGAACCCGAGATACCTTGCTATTTAGGCTGAGACTAAACAAGGTTGTATACTTACAAGAAATAAAGGATGTTATTATTTTTCTATTATTAAACAGTGAAGTAGATTTCATAGGCTATGATGACACAATGAAAATAAAACAGGACTATAGTAAATATTTCGCTAATAATTTAGTCATGTAGGCTTACTTAATATGTTTTTAATTTTTCGTTAATTGGAATGGAAGTTGGCAACTCAACATTAAAGGTATTTTTAAGGTACTCGATTCCTTGCACAAAATAAATTAACCATAACACAGTCTAGCCACAAAATAACACAATGAGTGGGATATTGAGACCCTCTCCGAATCAGAGTTGATATGTAAATCGGTTATAATTTTTACGAATATTTGTTAAATAATATTGAACAGCTAATGGACAATAAATTTCAATAATTTGTTCTCAGTACGCTTGAAATACATAACCTCTTGTACTGTGCATGATGACTAAGTTCCTTGTTTATTGGTTTGACCTATGGTCTTGGAATCCGAACCTGTTTTGTTAAATATGAAGAATAACAAGACTAGTGAAAGCTGGGTTTTAATTTGTCTTTTAAGATAGGTATTTTTCTCCTTTTACAAGAAGTGCGTTGGCATTCTCTTATTCAACAACAATTGATCACCAATTGGTTATTTTGTACGAACAATCGGTTTATCTATTATTTTTTCGATAAGATTCGTGGCAAGAACATAAATATAATCCATATTTCTTGGTAAATGTCACTTTCAAATATACCCAAGAACAAAGAACGATTTGTTTAACTCCTTCCACATCACTTCCATTTTTTAAAATATACTCTGTTCCTCTCCTTTATTTATTGCTTTACATCGGTTTCTCAGTTTCATTGACAGGATCACTAACTACCGCTTGTATTGATATAGCCAACTATTTTTATTCATTTATTTTGTCTTTGTTAGGCTAGATTAAGAAAACGACCAACTAATTTTACAATTTCTAATTTTTCTTCATTTGTTCGGATAAGAACAATGTTAAGAAATGGCTAAGTAGTTTATTAATAACTTTTCTTGTTAATAAAAGTAGGGGGTAACATGTATATACAAGTTATAATCTAGTTTATGGAAATTATATTTTGACGATATATTCCTTCAATATGCTCTTTATATTTTGGTGATATTCTCTTTTAATATGATCATCTACAATGTCTTTGTTTTTTTCGCCAAAATTTCTGCACTATTAAAGATAAGATGGACACATTCCTGGAGAAAACTAAGCAACTATAGCAGCTTAGAAATTTCCAGTAATTTGGTTAATAAAAATCAGCCATCTTGCAGGTTTCAGGAAAAGAAAACAAAACTTGAAGTCGGAAGTGAGATTTGAACAGAGGTTGTTCAGATGAAGTGCAGTGTCTTACTGACTGTACTAAACTGCCAGTGAAGAAAGCACTACATCAAAACAGTATAGAGATCAGAAATACGTTGCCCAGAAACATAAACAAAGTTACTCTCACGACTTACACTATATTCTAATAACTTTTCCCATTTGCCAAGTAGAGATTGCAATCCCCATTCCCTTTTCAGCCCCAGAGCGTGATCAAAATGACGGCAGGAGGCACTTGATTGCATGTTTGGTTACGATAAGAACCCGTTTTCTCTTTTTGCGCATGTGCAAACATCAATTGGAGCTGGAAACTGAGAACCTCCAGGACCAGTAAAGATCTCTCGGTACTTGTCCAGACTTACTGCAAAACTAAAATATTACTGGAACATTTATGGATATATACACTTGCCGAAATTTTTTTAGCAATGTGGAAGCTGCTGTATTTTTGTCAGCAAAATGATCTTTTAATTTTGCTTGTGGCGTTTAGACAATCATAACTTATGCCGGAATAGTGTTAAGGAGAGGATGCCAGAAGGAAGTCTGCCAGGGCATACTTTTGGGGGTACCATTCCGGCATTAGCATGGTGTGACTGAAAATTCTGAAAAAGATCTCAGTCAGGAGTGTTGGCCAGTGGGAGCCAAGTGACTCATTTCAGCAAAGAAGGGCCCTACTGCTCCACACACAATGCAAACCCCACACATTTTCCGAGGTATTTTCATCCTGGGGAACAATTAGATATCGGAAAAAGACATATATCCAGTGAATACGGAGGATGCTTCAATATTTTCTAATGTCATCTCTCTCTCTCTCTCTCTCTCTCTCTCTCTATATATATATATATATATATATCCAGCACAAAATATGTTCGTTTTTCGCCTCGAAGAATGGAAACTAGTACTGTGCAAGAAATCGTTCAATGGATTGCTACTGGGCTAAACCAGGATGACGCAATCAGTACCGTTAATCACTGAGTGGCTCAGTTCGATTTCTGGCAAAGGTATTCTTGTCTTGTTTAGAATATGGAGACCCTGGATGGCGCCATATTAGATTGTCACTACAACTTGACCTAGGGTTACCCACCAGACGTACTCTTTAAAGAGAACATGTACACTTTTTCGGGGTATACACTTTTGTACTCTCCTTCTTTTTATATAGGTTAGTAATTGATAAATTATTAAAGGTTTTGTGATTAACTACGTTTTGGAAGTTCAAATTTTTAAAGAAATCTACTGAAAATAGGATTTCTTACATCCGTTGAAATGGTGGTTTTCTTCCGTAGCAATAAAATACTAAGCCCAAACCCGTCTTTCCATATCGTCGTTACACCTCGAAAAACCGTTATGTGTAAAAACCACAAGTTTCCAGGAGAAACCAAGAACATAATCAACATTCATCATACATATTGTCGCTCATCTCACGAACTGACGTACCTGATTTTCGCTACTTTTCTGAAGAGCTTATACTTTTAGGTACACTCAGAAAAAAAATATTGGTGTTTATTGCCACCCCAAAAGGATTTAGGAGTGTTAATAAACACCATTGAAGGTGTTCCCTAACACTTCTAGTGGTGCACTTTAACACTCCTAGCGGTGTTTCTGAATACCGGTAGAGGTGTTTGTAACACCCCGGATGGTGTTAACCAACACTAGAATTGGTGTTACCCAGCACTGGAATTGGTGTAGAGGTAGAGGTGTTCTATTACTCCTTTTGGGGTGGCAATAAACACCAATATTTTTCTTTAGCGTAGATTTCGAAGAAAAATCTACCTATTGAAATCGGTACCATGTCATTACACGCTAGCGGCCATAATTTTAAAGATATTTGAACCAAATTTTATTATGTTGTTTCTAGGCTTAATAGTTCGGCTAAGTTCGTTAAAGAGCAAAATCGGCCCAAGGGGGTGGTCGGGGGAGGGAGTTGAAATTTTTAAAAAAATATATCAGCCCCTATGGAGTTTATAGGGAAGCTTTGTCTGCATAAATTATAGTACTCCCTAAGAAGTTTATGGTGACACCAACCATTCAGGGGTTGTGGGGGTACGAGTGAGGATGGGGTGGAAATTCGAAATTTTTAAAACCATGTCTTGTGGGGTTACGTTGGAAAGCTCTTGATGATTAATCTATAAATCAATAACTATTTTCTCGATAGCGCTCATATTTTGTTAGGGATATATAAGGTGGCGGGTTTCATTGGGACTGTTAATTTCAATTGAAAGTTTGCACGGTAATTAGTTAACCTATTAGGGTAATTAGTTACCGTATTTATAATTTTATAATGAAATTAAAATGATAAAAGTATATTTACTTAAAGTGTTTTTATTCTGCACTTACCCCAATAAATTCAATCAAAAACACTTTGAAATCTACCTCAGCCTGTAGGCCTGCCGAAAGGATTTTTTTTTCTTGTTTCATGCTCACGCTACAGAAGTCACGGTATGAAGTCAATACAGTTTAAACTATTCAATTTACAAGCAAGACAATTTTAGACATAATAATCTTAGCCAAAACGTTCTTGTAAATGACGTCGCTGAAAAACTCCAATTTTGCAAATACGTCAGTTCGTGTGATAGACAAAGACATGGATGGCAATATATGCGGAAACAGCATAATTTATTTCGTGAAAAAGCACCATGTGCAACACAATGCACATAAAAAAATGTATTGTAACATTTCTGAAAGTTCTTTATTTGCTCCCTTTTTCATACAGTGGATTTAGAGAATCAGTTCTGACGGGGTGTACACCAGAGCCCTGTCGGTCCGTTTATACATCCACATTTTCGGTCTTGACCCGAATCAGAAAGGCAAATCGTGCAGCTCTCTCATGCAGCTGAAACGTGGTGGGTTACGAACGCAATCACCCACTTTTCCGGCCGGCCCGTTCTGATTTTTGATCGAGTTCGATTCGAACCGAAAAGTTTGGATATAGAATCGGGCTGTGCCGAGATCGGGCTTTGGTGTGCACAACGGTTTGTCATGTTTTTTTATATTACAACGAAACGACTAGGTATGCATGTATTAAATTTTAAGAGATGATTCCAGGTGAAGCGATGAAAAGAGAGAAAGAGTGTTGTCGAAAGCAGTGAGCAACAAGAAAGCCACGACATGCACTTGTTCAGTTGTTTTAGTGGCTAAGAAGGATATACAGGTGTAAAACAACACCGACTAGATTCCTGACATGAAAATAAAAAAAAAGTATTGGCCGTCGAGGGTACACAAATGCTTCGTTTTGGTGCTATAGGGTGCCAAAAGTGTAGGAAAATGAACTTAGAGCTTCATATTTCCAATACGATTAACAGCAGAACTGAGGCGGCAGGGTACCCTCACGGGTTTCAAACCTGTCCTATTCGAAAATGCTTATTCTAAAATCGTGCAATATATACCCAAGGGATTGCCTAATAGAAGTAGTGTATTCCCAGAGATTCTCTGTAGTAAATGTGTGTTGGATAAAGCACAAATGAGGCGATTTTCGGTATGAGTGCAGATGATAATCACAATCACAATCATTGCTATCTTACAGAGCAATAATCTTACATTGCTATCTCATTTACTGATAAAATATGCATAAAACGTACAGCCACGCATCTTTTTAAAGAATCTCTCCTCAAAGGAAATCTCTTTGAGATATCGTCTTGCCACAAACGAAGTATGGTTACTTGCTAGAAGATAGTTCCATTCACGCTTATTCGACCCACCTTAACTTCACAGAATTTCTGGAAATTCCTTTGTGCTTAAGTTTCATCACGAGATACAACATGATTAAGGAAATAATCCTCTTGATGTTTGCATCAGTTAAGATCCGTATTAGCACAAAGAATCATACAGAGATTCAACTTTCATTCATAAATCGGTACGCATTTCTTTCTGACCTTTGAAGAAGTTTCTTGCCTCGTCACTATATACCGCTCTCTGAGCATTTCAGCATTTCCTGTTAGTTGATTGGTTCAGCATTTCCTGTTAGCTATAATATAGCAGTATGAACCAATCATAGGCTTAAATTTATCAGGATGTTTCAGAAAATAACCTACTGACCTCAGAGACATCTAACGGTGAGAAAAGAATCTTTTTCAAATCCAGAAAGAAATGCGTACCTATTTATGAATACAGGCTGAATCTCTGTATGATTCTTTGTGGTATTAGATACTTCACAGTACGCACGTATATTGAACTGCTTTTTCACAGTGAAACGTAACTCAAGTCGTACCCACTTGAGTTACGACTTGAGTTTCAATTATATTGAGTCAATATGCGTTTTCTTTAAATTATACGGTAAAGTTATGTTGTCATGGGGATAGTTTACGGATTGCTATTGCGCGTGGCAACAGAAGTTTTCGAATAGGTAACTGATAGTACGGCTGTTGCTATTGGATAACTCCTGGTACCGCACGCACTAGCAATCCGTAAACTATGTCCGTGACAATATTGCTTTAGGAAGAAAACTAAATTTGCCAGTATAAAGATATCTTTTCTCGTTACAAATTAAATGTTATAGAAATAATATGTTGAATACGTAGATCTTTGAAGAGCAGATCCACACATAATTCAAGAGTTTAGACAGTAATTCTCTTCTGCTTGAAGGCAGAAAAGAAGAAGAAGAAGAAACATGTTAAGACATATAATCAGACTAAATGGATTGTTTCATTTTAACAAGTTGGAAATATGTTGTGCGTGGCCAGCGGGAAAATTTACATTTGCTACTGCATGAATTTTAAAACTGAAGCAGAAAATTTATGGGTAACACCCGTGAGTGAAAATATCAAGGCTGCTACTCAGACAGGTTTATATTATCTCTTTTACTTTTAAGAACGTGCGATGCAGTGGCAGTTCAAGGTACGTGCAATTCAAGATTCTTTTAATGTTAAATATTGTTGCATTTTGCATAGAACCTTCCTCTTGAGTGGACAATATAATTATGTAAAATGCCAGTCACTTCATTTGTTTCCCCTTCACTTATTATTATAAATACAAACTTCGAAGAAAATCTCAGATCAAACAAGTTGTTAATTCATTGCACTGAACGACAAAATAAAAGGGCAGAAAATTTTGAAAATAAGTACAAAATATATTGTTATTGGGGCGCTGAGTTCAAAACTGACCACCGTCTGTTACAATCACACACCATTTTGTCATATCCGCTATGGATATTTGTAACTACAGGGTGAGTGAAAAGTCGCAGTACAGTCTTGTAGTTCACAAACCGTCAAGGAAATAAAGCATTGAATTCCACAAATGTGGAATGATGGGTAGGGGCTACATTTTGGAGTAGATGGCCGCCATCTTGAAATTGAATGGGTGTCAATTTTTTCAAAGGGCAAGTGGGTCGTGTGATATATCAAACAACACAGGAATGTTTCCAGAAATTCATTCCATGTATCAGATTTGACCTACACCTTAAGATATCGGAGTGATCTTCACTGAAAATTTGTCGCTTGATATTTAGAACAAGTACAGCCTTGTAATTCACAAAGCGTCAAAGAAATGAAAGGTCTTATTACATAAATGTGGGGTGGTGGGAAAGGGCTACATTTTAGAGTAGAAAGTCCACATGGCCGCCATTTTGCTAAAAGTAGAGTTCTTTTATTAAAATGGGAAGTACATTATTTGACATATCGATCAACACTAGAATGTTCCCAGAAAGCCATTACGTATGTCAGATTTGATGTAGGTGTTACGATGTAGGAGTTGATGAGCTGCTGGGGGAAATGAACTCATGTACTGCAAACTTTCAGTGAAGATAAATCCGACACCGTAACCCTAAGCAGGTCAAATTTGACACCTGAAATGACTTTATGGGAACATTCTCATGTGGTTTGATGTCACACGACCCACTTGCCATTTGAGAAAATTGGCATTCATTCAATATGGCGGATTTGAAGATGGCGGCCATGTTGATCATCAACTCTAAAATGTAGTAGTCTTTTACTATTGTTCCATATTTGTTTACTACAATCTTCATTTCTTGACGGTTTGTGAACTGCAAGGTTGTACTGCGACTGTGTAGTGTTTATCTTCCTACTAAACATGCAATTTGTGACTAAATGACACGTGATGCAACTTTTTACATATCATTTTCGACTACAGCACACCGAAATACAGTCAGGACACCTCAATTTTTTGAAAGAAATGATTGTTGATGTACGTGCTTTTAACAATCACATTAATACATTTAAAAACATACTACAACAAACTGAAACTGATCATTTTTAAGTATGCTTGTTCCCTTGTGTCTCAGCTACTTAGAAGCTCTTTTAATTTGCTTTGGAAAGAATGTTTTTCTTCAGTGAGATTATTTTTATCTTTCTTGCAAATCTTCCACACTATTATGCCACAACTTCTTTCTCAAATTGTTTTCTGGAACAAACTACCATCTGTTTTTATTGAACGCAATCATTGTTTTAGTTTGAATAATGAGAAAAAGTTTATTAAGATCATTTTTTATTTAGTCAACTCTACGTTTTATTTTATTTTTATTATTCTCAGACATCTACGTCCATGTTGGGTCTTAAAGGATTATCGTTAAGATTCCCGCATTAAATCGTGAATATTGAAATTTCATTTCAGGATTATTTTAAATACAGTTACTCTTTCCATATGAAATTGAGATATTTCTTTTCTTTTTAAATATTAATGAACCAAGCGTGACATAACCTTTGTAACTATTATTTTGCTTCCTCATTTCTCAGTGTTTACAATGTTCACAAAAATGTTTAATTAGCGGTTTTCCGATTTGACAGGTCATTCAAAACAAGACAGTTCTTTCTAATTTGTTCAATTTCGTCCTTGCCCTTTTCGTAGTTGACTCCTGCGCCATCTAGTAGGGAACCTACAGGGGAAGGGGGTTTTTGCCTGTCTATTCCGCACGTCAATCATTCGCTACGTATGAACGTATCATACAACACTGCACTTTAAGGAAATAGTTCCAAAGGAAATCGGTAGAGGAATGTTGTCAGGAAGTCAACATAGATCTAGTTTAAGGTATCATACAAGAAGCTTAGTGAGAGTGAGGAAAAGTTGTGGGCTGTCAAAATGACCAGCCACTGGATTCGAACCTAGGATCTTTTTTTAATGTGAAGCAAAGAACACTCTACCAACTGAATTACTTTCGATAATATTGTTCCTGTTGCAACTTTGCCTCTAAATATGTACTTCCTTATATTGTATTTTTATTACAGATATATATATATATATATATATATATATATATATATATATATATTGGTTCCAATAACTTCATTCTTCATCCCTAAAACATATTTCAGTTAAACTGAACACAATCACCATTGTCATTAGTCTCCTGCCGACACCGACAGGTCCTTCAAGGCAGGTTAGACCTTCTCCATTCATTCTGAGTTTGAGCTTTCCTTTTCGTCTCAGCTTGATCTTCTTTAATACAAAGAAAATTTTACATTCTCCTTCTTCCTCTTTTACCTTCGACCCATACCTTCAATTGCATGCTTCAGTAAAAAAAAAAAAAAAAATCGGCACAGTCAATACCCTGATCAGTTTCTTTTCCCTTTTCCTTGTCTCTACTTGCCTACACTTTTTGACATGTATTTCTCTGATACCAGTTTTATTCTGCATGTTCACATATCGAAAGCTTCCAATTTCCTCTCGTCTCCCTTTCGTGAACTCCACGTTTCGGCCCCCATTTTTCTTAATTTTTTTGTTAATTGATCTACCAAAAAAACAGTCTGCATTTAAGTGAAAGACTACATACAAAACAAATAAATGGTACATCCAAAATATTTTCATCTTTCTCTTCAACACTATGAATTATGGTGCAAAGTTGGTACGACTAAACAATAGATGATAAAACATAATTCACCTGTTTGACAGAAATGAAAAAAAAAAGTCTGAATTCCAGGTTGCAAAGCTTATGGAATGAAAAAAAAAAGTCTTTATTGAGGTTACATGTTCACGTTCTTGCATTTTGAAATGCAGAGCAGGTAAGTATGCAATATATCTTTCGTGCAAACTACATTAGGTACTTCCACAGAGAGAACCTTTGACTATGATAAATTGCAGAACGTATTCAGCTATTTTTTTTTTATTTTTAAATTTCTTTTGAACTGCATGAAATAGGCCATGCAGTTATATTCCACAAGCAATCATTCCACCTACTCTTCGCCTTTCTCAATTATGATTCTAACGTACATGGCACTTAACGGTAATTACAAATAGAGTGAAGTAACTTTTGATGCAACTTAACGTGGTGTTGTTCCGTTTCATCACTTGTATATATTAATAATGGTATATCGAGGTCACTTGAAATTTCATGCGCATGTTTTTAACATAGACTATTAAATGTAAATAAAAAACACGTGCATTAACTGTTCAATAATTACGTCATTAAGGTTTGTTAGTTGCTCATCTGCAAATGTTTTAACAAACCGTTATGTTCAAGAAACAAAAGAACTAACAATATTAAAACTGAAAGTGAATCAAGTTCTCATAATATTCAGAAAAAAAGAAAAGAAAATCGAAAAGAAATAATCCTTTCTCCTTTGGGAAAAATCATCTCCATTCATCTTTACAACTTACAGATCCTTCAAAAGGATTCGGAACTTCTTTCTTTTTAATAACATCTCACCAACAAACGTAGATTTCGTGACAATGTCTGCGCACGCAAAGATACCCTAAAGCGTTGTAATCACTTTTACACTGTGATCGAGATATACAGAGAGACCAGACGTGGGGAAGGAAGCCTTTCGTTTTTCAAAAGAACCCGTTATTCATGCCACTAAAAAAGAAACAAAAAGAAATTTTTTACATTATCTTTTATATATATCTTGCAGGTCAAACTGATAATTATACAGTACCTGAGAATGTTTTCACCTTCATCGTTTTATGAGCACAGATCGCTATTGTTGATTATTATTTATATGCATAAGGATGACGTAATAGTTGAAAATCGTAATAACCTTTACCAGGATGTAGTTCACCCTGTCTCTGAACGTGCAGAGAACAAGAACAACAGTGTTGTAAAGTGTAATAACTACTTGCGAATGTTAACTTCATTCAGTAAACTAATGAATAAGCGGGATACCTCAGGGTTTGATCAAAGATCGGAGTTGCATGACACTCTTTTTTAAAATGCCCCTAGGAATTATAAAAGAAATGCAAATTTTCATTGTGCTATGCAATATATACATAAATGAGCTCTGTTCACATTATTTAAGTACTAATCTAATAGATTGGTAGAGTACCTAGGTAGAGTAATTGACTAATACTTGTTTCGTAGTTTCTGTATAGCAGTTGTTTCCAACTAGGCGTTCTGTTGACGTCACAATTTGCTTATCACAGTCTCAGTAGCAAGGAAGACAGATAATACGGAACGGAAGAACTATCCCTACACTGCGAACACGAGCGACAGTAGTTTAGTTGGTATAGAGCGTTGGTTTATCAATTGGAAGGTCCTTGGAACGACCCCAATATTCTCTCCCCTATATTATTCTGTCTTGAGCCAAAGTTGCCTAATGATCATAAATAAATTCAAATTCAATTCTACACTGCGGGCGTAAACTCGACGCGTGATTCCTCTTATTATCCTCTCTCCTGCTTCACCGTGGAACTTCCCTAAAAGGGGAAAACGAGATTCGACGTCATACGTTGGTTCAGTTGGAAATTATTAACTATACAATATTTGAAACGGAAATTTTAGTTTAACTGTACTAGCAGCATATAATATTCTGGGCCAATAACTATCAAGGTTGGGGCAGTACTGGGGCGTTATTGGCCCGACATCTTGTCTTGCTAGGGTGATATACTGTTGTTCAACTAAAAATAAAAATAACCTTAAGTTTGAATAGTTACATAGTAGCGATCTAAACTAGTAATTTCTAAAGAAACAGTAACATTTTTTTTTCAATTTAATTTTAAAAATACGATGGAACAGAAGGTGGAAAGGACGTGTCACCTCCGTTGAATTTACATTTAATTTTTAAGACCTTTAGACAATTTTGACTCAGGTCGGATGATTGGTGGAATGAAGAAAGTGGGAGGAAACGGGAGAACCCCGAGAAAACACAAACACGATGCTTGTCCAGCAAAAAGCTCACAAACAGGGTTTGAATGATCTGCGCTCTAACCACAGAGATAAGGGCTCTAACCATTGATCCAACGCGGCTCTTGTCACTTCCGTGTGTCGTAATATCTTTGATTTGACAACAACAAAACATCCAGTTTTTAAAATATTACCTTCACTGTATATAGCTCAAAATGACAAAAAAAAAAAAAAAAAAAGAACATGAGTGTACGTCGGAAAATATCTATAGCCTAATGTAAGCAGGTCATCTCCTTGAAATAGTTTTAAAAATGTGAAAAGTTTGCTATATTTCCCTAGCACACACTTTTATTCTAGCTATGTAGTCTATGGATCTTATGAAATAAAGTGACAATCTCTTACTACATAGAGTTATTATTATTATTGCTGTTGGAGTTTTTACTCAAATAATTCTCGGTAGTCTCGACGCCTGATATGTGAGGTTAGCATCCAAAAGGTTTCGGCTTCTAACCCCGGCTAGGGCATAGATGTTCGTGGTTTCTTGAAAGCATTCCATTCGTATAAATGGCCGAAATCAGTAGTTACAAAAATGATCCTAACAAAATAAAATTATTTGTAGAAAATGTAGCTAACCTTTATTTTCATCCTTGTTTTCGTATCCTTTATCCCTTATATATATCGTGCCTTCTACACAAGTTCTAACTGCGGGAGCGCCTATCTAGAACACTAAAGATGACAATAAAAATTCGCTCTAAAGTGTAAGCTAATCTCCAATCGAAAAGATGGCGTCCTCATGTAAAAGAACTTCTAGGTATAAATGAGACTCTTTATACATACCCTGTAAAACATTCTCCTAGTAAAACTAAAGAATAAACTATTCTCTATCTGTCCAGGATTAAAATCTATTTGACTTCTTCCAAATCCATAAGAACCAATCTCCGCCACTGTATCACGCCACAAAACTTAGACACTTTTATCATATATACAAAAATTCACATTATCATCTTCAACATGCACATTCTATGCACTAGTGTGCTTGGTATTGACAAGTTCAATATACCTTGGGTATTGACAGCGTTGATGAATGAGCTGTAAAAATGTTCGAGAGTGTGATACATGTAATGGATATACATATAAACATAGTAACATACAGTGAAAAATTACAATATATAATGACTTCTTGTAGCACTGAAACTGCAGTTAACGTAGTACTTGGTTCCAGATTATTGCTACGTTAATAAGTGTTTTGAAACTATAATAATTTTATAATGTATCCCACGTATGGATGCAAGCTTATTAAGAGTAATATTTCATTAGAGTTTCTTTTTTATTTTCAGAGGAGAAAAAAAAGATATATTACACGACTCTTAAATAAGAAATAAAGGGGAAAAATTGTTATTTTTTTCACGGTATGATGATCTTACTACTTAGTTTTATTATTTAATTAGAGAAATTATTTGGTGTAAAAATGAATGAATTAACTTGCTTAATGGTGCTAAATGATATGTAAATTACACAGCTACTTTCGTACACTATTAGCATGCTCTATAGTTTCTAAATGAATACTAAAAAAAAAAAAGTCGACATTATGAAAATATATTAAATTATTAAAATTTATTTTAATGTTTTATTTCATAACATACTCGCATATCGTGAAAAGTAGAAAAGAAAAATTCTGGCTTATCAATTCAACTATAGTATTTTAATGAGTATATTTTTAATGATTGCAACAGGTTTCTTTAATTTGTGTTGATTATCCTACAGCATAGGCCTACAATTCGTTATGAATTATTATTCGTTACTGGCGCAAATCACACTGTAAAATATAAGGTACCGATTTAACTCTTTTGTTCACTGTTTACGGTATTTTTTGGCTATCGGCGAAAGAATAAGGAAGAATTGGTGTGAACGGAAATAGCATAACAGAATCCAGGACATTTCAGTGGATTACCAGGGATTCTGCCAGAATTTAAAGTTTGGGGGTGTGTAAAGTCAAAGTTATGGGGAAGTAAGTACAATTTTTCAGGATTTCTATAGATTTTTAACAGTAAAATAATAAACATGGGGTGCGTGTGTTCGACAATTTGGAGGGGCTGGCCACTGGAAATAGGCTAAATCTGTCATATTAGTTCGGTAAATACTAAAAGTTTGATGCGGAAATGAATAACCATTATGCTGTATGCAAAAGTCGTGTACATGAACTGATCGTGAGAAAGAAAAGCGTCACAAGCATAATGTACAAATATCACCTCCAGAAGCAGAAAAGAGCGTCAGACCTTCGTGATATTTCTACACATTTTTTTAACAGTTCTTGTGCAAAAAACAGAAAATATATACGAAAAGTGACCACGAAATTCTCAATATTATTAAAACTTAGAACACTCTCACATTAAAAAAAAAAAAACTACATTTAATTAATTAAAATTGAAAATCAGCTACTAAAGATGATTTCTATGCAGGGGAAAAATGATTATGTTAAATAGAATTCTTTTATAAATGAAAGCAAAGAAAAGATCTACACAGTATATGGATCACGATCTATATGATAATAAAAAAGGCTCCTTTAGTTAATCGTGATTATTATATGAAAAATGATACATTATCACGAAGCTGAAATGTAACTGTTATTTTTTATTTTTATTTTTTCTAAAGTGTTTAATTTTTATTTATTTATTTTTTTAGAAAAATGACAGAATCATGTAATACTTCATGCTTGAACAATCTTGAGGTATGAAGTATACGCAATGTAGCTCAACTGGTAGGTTAGTAAAAGAGTGATGTTCTCTCAGAAAGAACTATTAACAGAAGAAAAAAGATAAAGTCTTTACACTAACCCAAGAACCACTCATCACTGTCTTCAACCAAAAATTCTATCCTCATTCGCTCTGCATCTTTTCTTCCAAAGCCTTAAGCAACAGAATCTTTACACAGTAACAAAGAAAGAAAAACAAAATATGCGAAACCTCGTAACGTTTATTTCTTTGAAGCTCAGGCATATTAGTTACTCACTAAGAAACGAAGAATTTATAATGCGTGTATAAAATTAGGACTTCAAGGTGCTACAATTTATAAATTGGGGCTGGGCTTGCTTTTTATTCAGTTGTGTGGTGTGTTGTCAGCGCAACGACTTCCATTATCAATTTTCCTCCATTTCGTGAGCAGAGACGAATTTTAATAAATATGACATGTATAATTTTTACTTACCAAATTCATTTTTCACGTAATTTAAATTATTTTTATTATAGTTCATTAAGTACTATATAATAATAAATAAATAAACAGAAAAGAATGTTGAAATACACCAATGAATTTGCAGAACGTGGTTAAATATGCCAAAGTTCTTAAAAATTCACTTAAATATGTAGCCATGAATAAACAAATGCCCATCACACGGCTAATTTTGCACGAATATGTTTTAAAAAAAGTTTCTGCATGGACTTCACATTATGACTTTACTAATAAGAAAAGAGATGCGTGTTCCATTTGCTAAATTTAGTTTAAAATTCCGCTTCTGAGAAATATAAGGGTACTAATTATAGATCCGTTAAATAATTTAATAGAAAAAAACAAGTTTTAAGATGGCGGACAACCAGCGCGACAAAGACCTTTTAAAAATTACTAAAAAACATTCCACCATAAATGTTTTAAAAAATGACATGACTCAGAATGTTCTTCTTAAAAGCCATAGTCAGTAGATTCGGTTTTGGTTCACAATAACTAGACCTTAAAATTATTTTTTTGAATGGGGCCCCCATGTATTTTCCCACTCCAGGGCCCCTAATGGTCTTAATTCGGTCTTGTGGACATATTAGCTACATAAATTGAATCTTAAAGCTTCAAAACTCATAAAAATAACTTTAAACGAACTAAAATAAGTTAATTTTAAGAATTTTTAAAAAAAAAGCAATTAACTAAAGGATTCTATAACATACCACTTTCTTTCTTAAGAGAAAAGAAGTGATTGAAAGACACCTTTCTTCAGTCTGGAAAACGATTTGAATAGAACTAATCAATCAGACAGGATATCCATTGAAAGCAATCAATGAGACAGCACCCTAAACTTGAATATTGAAAGGTAGTAGCACAAAAAAAAAAAAAAAATTGAAAGTACCAGTCACAACATTGAGAAGGTCACTTAGCCAAGAGGGCATGGCATGACTTTGTACTGTCCAAAGAAAACCTTCTCAATGCTTTCAAAAAACCCTTTCTTGTCTGTTTTTTTTTTAAAATAAGAAGAAATGGTCACGCAAAAAAAGAAGTGTAGAAAATGTAACAATGGATATCAAACAAACAAAAAAAGTGCACCTGTAAAAGTGGCTATGTCATCGAGAGTAGAAGGGCTACTACAAAAGAACAAAAGACGATCAGCTTTTTCAGCAGCTTTTTCTCCCTTTTCTTTGGCAACATAAAAACAGTGAAAGAATGGATACAATATAGAAAGACAGTGTGAAAGAAACATTTAGCGTGAGAGGTTTGAATACAAACACACACAAACACACACAAAAAAAGAATATTCTCGAACAACAACAACAACAACAACAAAATTACTCCTGTATTAGAAATGTGTATAATGAAAGAGCAAAGTGGTTTTGGCGTACAATTATATAGTTATAATCTGATGAGTTAATGTGTAATGAGGTAAATGATAATATATGGTAGTGATGAAAAAGAGATGAAGTAGATGTGATAAAGAAAGGGAAATCTTGTGTTGTTAGGGATGATGAAGGGAAAGCGAGGAGTAATTGTTATCCAAATTCACTCAGAAACATTATTTTTCTTCTTCAAAAAGAGTAAGAATTTTGATTTACGTTCAAAATAATAACCAATGGTAAGTTTTTTTTTTAAGTTTAAAAGAAGCTCAAATATAGATTTCAAATAAAAACTTCTCATGGTCAGGTTTTGGCGTATATATTGATGTAGCATTATCATATTGCAAACTGAATCTCGTTACTGACCAATCCACAACAACATGAATCTGTAATGCCTGGACTGCGGTTTGATTTAAGTGAAAAATAACAAACACTCAACAAAATACATATACAAAACAAATAAAAATGACCTTAGTAAAAATTCAAAAATTGTTTTCTCTTTAAATTAGGTATACTACTTTTTTTTTCCTATTCTGACCTTTTAACGTAAAATTTGAAATTTTATCTGTAAAAATATGGATCTGTGGAATTGAAACTTGAGGCAACGTGAAGACCACGAAACATCGTATTTTACATAAAAGAGTATTAATGTATGTAGTCCTATAATATTGGTTTAACTTTCTCTGTTGTTGTAAACACCAAAAACTGACCTTACAACAAAGAACCTTCTGGAAGCAGTCCAAGTACAGCTTCAGCAACTTTTGCTGAACTGAAAGTGACAAGCTGCCCGTGAAAAGAAGGATGAAGGGAGGGGGGACAAGAGAACGGTATGTACAACATAAACCTCGTGATTTAGCTGAGAACCAGAAAACTGTACTACGGTACTCAAACTGCTCCCCTAAGATGTATTATTTGTCTGAAGTGTAAAGATTGAGTCCTCGGGCAGCAGTGATTCTGCCAAAGCCCTGTGGGGGGTGTTATCTCCCATAAACTCTCCAGAACACCCCCAACTTTAAAATTTTTAGGGTCAAAAATCCATAGAAACCGTGCAAATCTCCACTTACACCCTCCTAATTTTGACTTTACACTCACCCACCCCAAACTGAAAATCCTGGCGGCATTCATGTTGGGATCCCAGCATCAGGGAAAGTGATTACGTGAAGGATCTCTGTAGGTATTGCTTGCGACGGAGATGATTACATAGTGGACAGAGGATAACGCTCAGTCAAGATGGTAGTTCAAGGTAGAATTTGAAGGCAGTCGAACATGCCACAGCACGTTGAAAATATTAGTGGATATCTAGTTGATCATCAGTTGACGGGGAAGTTTAAACTTAAAAGAGCGTTTTCCCTTTTTCATGCTATTTCTTTGTAATATATAGAGGTTGTCCATAAAGTCTGTCCCCACCCGCTGTAACTCCGGAACGAATAGAAATATACAAAAATTGCTGAAACACCTGCTCCATTATTTTGAGGGGCTATCATTTTTGTCTAAAAACTCCACCTCCAACAATAATTGATAGGGGTCTAGAATGAAGAAGAGAAAAAGGAATGCAATTGAAGGCATGGTTGAAGGGAAAAGAGGAGGAGAAGAAGACTAATGCAACTTCTGGATAGTAGCCCAGTTGTTGGCTTGTACACATATGCTACCGCCAGGCTTCAGCAGCGAGCATCTTATTTGGATGATCAACGTTCCGTTGGAGAAATTCCGGCGAGACTCTTTCGGACGACACGTCAACCATCTTACTAGCCCTAGTATTTCCTAAGTTATAAACTGCTCCCACATGTCCGGAACCGCCCCTGCAATGTGGATTATGAATACGGGCTTGCACTCGTCTCGCCGAGACCTTTCCAACGAAATTTCAACCGTCTTCCTAGCCTTAGTACTTCCAAAGTTACACCCACCCAATCTGCAGCCCCTGCTATGCATATGAACTATACGGGTTTGAGATAGTCTTGCTGAGACCATAGTAATTCCTATGTTGGAAGATGTCAACGGACAGAAATGTTCTATAACACTTCACAGTATTTGCTCCTGAAACCTGCTATGGAACGAACAAAATCGGTATAAATAATGAGGGCTTTATGTGCCTTGAAGTACTTGCCGCTGTCGCCAGAAGACTACTGATGATGCTGAAGAAGGTCCTCTTCATATGATCACTCACAAGCTGATTCGGGAGGTTCTGTGTTCGAAACCTGCCGCCGACCAACCTGACAGTTTTTTCTAGGGGTTTTCCTAAATCACACCAAATAATTGACGGGAAGGTACATTGAACTAAGGCCGACTCCTTCCCGCATCCTTTCCCTAATCCTATCCCGGCCTGAGCCATATGCCTAAAGGGATAAATAAATAAAAAAGAAAATATTCCACTGGTTCCTACAATGATTCAATCACTATTTCCTTGTGGCTAAAAAAAGAGTCCAACAAAACAGTACCTTTAAGTATGTTATACGGAGAAAAATATGATACGTCTATTTTGTTATTATCATTATTAAACCAACAGTATGTAGTGTTCCAATGAAACGAACTTGAGCCTAGCTTCAGCAATAAAACTTCATAGTGTAGGAGTTTCTTTCAAGAAAAAAAAAAGACAAGGTTGAGAACAAACTCGTAAACTGACAAATTATACAACCATTGCGTCGTAAATGAGAGAAAGTAAATCCCTAAATTCTGAAGATGAAAGATAAGGAAGATTCTTTTTTATTCTTAAGAAGAGACCGGAAGCAAACTAAAAAACCAGAAGCAAGTGAGATGGATTACACGCACAAACACCTACCCACAATAACAATGTTATTTGCTCAAATTAATTATTAAGTAAACAAGCGGAAAAGTATTGTTTGCTTTTTATTCTTTTATTGCTGCGGTAAATATTATTCAAGTGTGAGAAACGGTGTGTGTCATTATGTTGTCGCTTCAAGAAAGAAGGAAAATGAAAGACTTATTTACGTTTTAATTTGTAGAGTCATTGTTTATGCTTCTCTTCAAAATAGTTCATTAAAAAAAACTAATACACCTATCCACATACACAGAATGTCTGAAAAGTATCCTTACAACTTTTATGGTTAAGGGTTAAGATAACTGGTCCTATTATAAACAGTATAAGCATGGGTGGATTTAGAGGAGAGACCCTGGAGGGGGCAATAACTTTAAATATGGAAGCTATTTCGGGGTTCTCATAGTCATTCTGAAATGACTGGGGACAATGCCCCCCATACCCCTCCATAAATCCGCCCATGAGCGTAAGAAGATATTATTCTAATATCCTCAAGATTCAGTCATACATGTCATAAATATGTGTTCATAGACAGAGTGTGACATATTAATCTCAGTGGCCTGGGCCAAAGTTGCCTAAATAATGACCTTAACTTAAAAAAAAAAGTCTTCTACACCATTGATCTGAAATTCGTGGATAAAGTAGTGATCTTTTCCGTGGATAAAGTAGTGATAGACATTTCTTCTCTATTACTGGACCAAATGTAGAATGCGTTATAGGTGTAGATTATGACGGCAGACATCTTGATTTGCCCTAACTATTGAAGTATTATATGTTGAGTCCAGAACGGAAGGGACACAATTGACGTTGACAAATAGAAAGAAGAAAAAAAGTAAGAGGTAATCTTTTATATATAAACCGAAATATATACGACACAAAACTGTCATATTTTATACAACGAAATCTTGGATCTTAATGTGTCAATGTACAAAATATGACAACTTTTTGTCACAGGTATTTCAGAGTACCTCGAACTTTTTTTATACGTCAGTGTCACTTGTATCCCTTGGCTTATGGACTCTTCATATATGAGAATGCTTTTACTCATCTTATGCCTTCAAGAAGTCGAGTTTTTTTTTGAGAGGTTTAATTTTACAAAATATGTAGATACTTTCTTCATATATATGAACATAATGCATAATTAATATTTAACGATATAAAACTTAATATATACATAGGACAGTACAGAGTGTCCATAAATTATATACTCAGCGACAGATAAAAATATTTTTAGTGTAAAAGGTGTTTCAGAAAGAAGAGTCATGCCATTATAAGCATTAACTCAAACGGTTGTTGAGTATATTGTGCTCCTTATCAATACTGCCACGTAACTTTCAAAATTTTAAGTCTATTGTTGCCAAGTGTTGAGAATTATGTCCACTATTGTT
The DNA here is from genome assembly GCA_022664845.1 of Lepisma saccharinum. NCBI lineage: Eukaryota > Metazoa > Arthropoda > Insecta > Zygentoma > Lepismatidae > Lepisma > Lepisma saccharinum. The sequence goes on from JAGDQP010004798.1 coordinate 37,172, forward strand.
GATATCCTAGCCTCCACGATTCTGTATTTCACTTCCATCAAGTCTGTTTTTTTTTTTTTTTTTTACTGTAGACGATGTTATTTATAACCCCACATGAAGAAGTCTAGTGGGATAAAGTACAAGGAACCGGATAGGTACGATAAGAGACAGTGACGGTGAATTCATCTAGTTGAGGCTTTCGCTTTAAGACGCTCTATTACAGTAATCCTCCAGTGAGACGGCTCTCCATCAAACTAGAAAATCATATTTAGCTGGTTTTTGGAGAAAGCATGAAGTTCAGTGATATGAGCATAATAGTCCTTATCTCCCTTGACTGATGAAGTTTCAAGGATACCATCAAAACGCCTCTTCCACTTGTAGCTGAAATGCTTGACCTACTTGCTACATTTTGGTGTAACATATTGCAGGTTTCTTAGGATTGTTTTAACCAAAGTTTCAATGATTGTTCACGAGGTGGATTCTTCTTGAATTCTTTTTCACTAAAGGACTGAACTGTTACATGAGATTTTGTTTCCACAACTACATTATGCACATTACCTTTTCTTGGGTGGTCAACATTTGCACTGTTTTGTCGCAAAGCATGATGGTACTGAATGTTACCAATGGTGTTGTTGAATGTACTAATAACCAAATCCACTACCGGTATACTCGAATAGATCTTTTCTTTATGGACGCCAGTTATCCGGTCAATAGTTAATGAATGCCCTGCACCTACTATTAGCATGGGAAACAATGTATTCTTTAAAACATGAAACACGATCCATCAAACTAAACATGGCAAGAACAGTCTTTCAAAATTCCACTTCTGAAAGATACGGAATATAAAAATTTCCATGTAAATCAACGGAAGGAGCCTATAAAGTTGGCGTATGTGATGTACGTACAATGTTAAGATGATATTTACACACTTTTTTTAAAAAATCAATATGATTTGTTATGCAACTTCACGTGTTGAAGTCAAAGTCACTGAAAAGACACAAGAAAAAAATCTCTGGATTCACTACGAATCGAACGTAAAGCCCTCATTTTCCGGGAAAGTTCATTGAAGAGCTTGACGTAGCTTAGTGACAAAGCAGTTTCCCGACAAGTGAGAGCCTTGGACTTATAGCCAGTACAATAACAACTTTTGTGCGTTATTGAACTTAAAAGGGACTAATATATACCCGAACTTCAGCTCATAGCAATTAAAATAATAATAATAAAAAAAACCTACTGTATTACATTTACTTTGCATTTTCGTTATTTCATCAGTGCATTAAATTTTAGGTAGTGACCTGATTACTGTGGGGAAATTGTATGAATTGCATTCACAGCTAGTTTTGTTCCTCAAGGTCAGTTAATTACCATAAAACAACCTGACCACACATGCACGTAACGTAAGTCGAATGACATCGATAGAAATATTAATTGAAGTCCACTCTTGTTAAGCTAGTTCTGTTGATAAGAAAACATTTCCGAGAGAAAGCAGACTTAGTTAATGACAGGATAGGAGAAAGAAGAGAAGCTCACACACATACTAAACGTATGCTGGTTCGAAACATTTACGGAACAAAAGACGATTCATTACCATGCTCAAATCATAATGGATCAACTTTCTCCGACAGGATGTGAATGGTATATATCAACATGTTACAGTAAGTAATACAAGAAGACAAACCAACAACAACAAAAATAAAAAGGCAAGTAGGTTGACAGAGACATGCATTTTGCAGTCGTGAAATGTCTACATTTGGACTAAAAGAAAAATGGGCGTCATTAACAAGGGATTAGGGGGCTGAGGCTTGTACAAAATACAGAAAAGTACTTACAACTACTTTGTCTAACATTTTAAATAACGTAATTTATTGAACTTACAATTTTAGGCCACAGTCAGCTGTGGTCTAGCCTTGTCACATGCCTGAGGCAAGTACTCTCTCGATGAACACTCCTCCGGTGGCAGAAAAGGAAAAAAAATGGCGTCCAAGGCCTTTGTCTACGTGACATACTGACATTAGCCTCTTCAAACTATGGAGAAGTGTAGGGAGAATGACGAGCAACAGGTTTTGAACCTGCGATGCTCTCAGTGTAGATGTGAAGTTCGCGAGCGTTACCATTAGACCACGGGAACTGGGTTTTGTAAATGCAATATCAAATTCTATGCAAATCAGCAATAAAATCCTAAGCGTAAAAAATTCTAAGACGAGGTAGGGTCATCCATCATTATATCATAACAGTCATCATACCTACCAAGTCTAACAATCATCATACCTACAATTGTGGGAAAAGAGATTTAATTTATTCAAGAGTGTTTTGTATCTGAGCCCACTGAAACGAACTACATATTTACAATCCCCTGAAAACGATTTGAGTAACTTTAACATTATTAAAACACTTGCACTCAGTTGAAACAGCAAGAATATAAACGCAATGATATAATTGAAGACTTGAAGTAAATAAGGCATTAAGTGCCATTTTCCTACTTAAGAGAAAACCCAGTTTTTAAAATTTTATTTCCATGTAAAACAATACGGAAATTATAAACAATTTATATACACCCAACAGAAGAACTAAGCAATGTGTTTTGACTTTATATGTTATAGGTCTAACAACCATGATCTGATTGTTAACTTTTCTACCCACTAAAATCTCCCTGTTAAATAAAGATAATATAATAATTTTTAATCAAATTAAACACATCGAAGAAAGGTCTGAACCAAAGTTACCTAAAAGGTTAAAAAATTAATTCAACTTCAATTTTTTTTTTCACACTACTTACAAATCATTTTCAAACTCATCCATTGAAAAATCTCTCTTTGATAAGTAACCATTTTTCTCTTCACTTTCAAATATAGCTTTATTTCTTAACTCTTCGAGAAAAGCATTCAAAGAGATTTAACAAGCGTTTACATTGAACAACTGAAACCATAACCGAAAAAGACTTTTAATGTTAGATAAAAAGTGAAGACCACAAGAAAAAAACGTGCTCTGTCCACTTTCGAAAAATTGATATATGACTGCCACCTGCTCGCTTTCTGAAGAACCTTTCTAACAAATTATCATCCAAGAAGGGAATATGGATAGTCCATCTATTATGGATTATGGATAGGTAAATATTATTTGTAAGTTTACTTTTCAAACATACTGAAAGATAAATTTCCTTTGGGATAAAATATGTTTATGCTTATCTTTGCAAGCGAAACATGACTAAATAACGTATTGTGAAATACCGAACATTAAAATAATTCGCAATTGAGTTTGTATTCCAATATGGATGTAAATTTTTAGTTATTTAAAGAACATTTTGTCATCATTTTCCATCTCTTCGTAACAAATTGGTTAATTAAAATCAAAGTAACCCAACAGATGACCGAATAAGATCTTACAATCTACAGATATATTCAGTTTTATTGTATGGTTGGAATAAGTCTCGGAAAGCTCACATGTTACAACATTATTACCGTACGTTAATTTTTTGATATCATTTATTAATAATTGTTTCGAAGAAGCCAAAACTTGAATAAAATAATTTTATTTTCCAGACATTTAAATCTGATTTGTAATTAAATTAAAGTGTATACCAATAAATAATAAAGTGTGTCTATCATAAAAATATACACATTTTTTAAATGTAACTTTCTACGATTAAATAATTATTTTATAGTGTTGAGAAACTTTCACAATGTTTATATTGTGTTTAGAACTTATTTTTGACACTATTAACTGTACAATGCATGCAACTTAACGTGTGTTTAATCATTAATTTAGTGTATTTGAGATATTTTTCCCCTTCAAGGAATCTCACTCCAGTCGCCTGAGGTGACATGCAAACAGACAAATAACTATTATTGTCTTTCTTAATGGACGAAAGCAATAGAATTTGCTTTAAGGAAAACTTCCGTAGCTACAAACGTGTTTGTTGGAATTTTTTATCAAACTTAAAGAAAATAGAAAGGGAAAGTAACCATTACTCTGTCCATTATCAGTAAAAAAAAATTCTAATGAAAGGAATATCTATTGTAATACAAACAATTAACTTCCAATTTAAATAATTTAAAATGATAAAAATAAAGGCAAACAAACGAAAGGGTTTGTTCTTGCTTTTAGTCATCTCTTACGTAAAGATTTTGTGCTAGTTAACAGAAATATCTCAAACTCAAGATGCAGCGTGCGTTCAAACAACCAACGTACAGTATTTTCCTTTATTGTACTAAATTACTGTCCGTTTCCCTAACAATCTATCTATCTATGCACTGATTGATTGATTATTTTTTGCAATATTGGCACTAATTGATCAGAGAAATATTTAGGAAATATCAGTACCGTTTTGAAATGGGAATTATATATTATCTTTTCACTAATCTGACAAATCACAAAATGATCATATTTATCAAAATAATTTTTTTTATACCAAGGACATATTTGGTCAAAATTAACAGATTTTCTTTTTCTTTCGTACGTTGACACATTTTTGGAACATATATTGACATTACTGTATCGAATACGCTATTTCTGATTCGAGTGACCAATGTAACTCTCCTTTGTCCAAATAGTTTTAAAGAAAAGCAAGTTAATATCGGATTGTTATTTTTATCGTCACTACGCCTAATACCAGAAAAGGATTTAAAAAAAAAAGATGTAAGTCACGGAAGAAAAATCTATATATGTGGAATAGTCTGTCGTGATCTTTCTTGTAATCACGAATTCGTGATTAAGGACCTGAAATACATATTATCCAGAAAAAATATATAAGAATGCACAGTTATTGTGTACTTTTATTACTAAAACGAGAATGACTTGAGGCTTATCGGAAGCAAATACCTCTTAAATTTTAACATTAAAACAAATGCACTTTGGGATATTATCTGTATTTCGAATACACACACACACAAAAAAAAAACCTACAAAACAAATACGATCAAAGTTGATATTACATCTAATAATAAAAGATAAAAAAAAAGCGAAAGTGAGATTACTGAATAAATAGATTTATGCTCCAAATGTTATGAATGGAAACATGCACCGTATAACTGTAACAGGTTATGCAGTTGAGTATAGCAGTCACCTCATATGGGTGGAGAATCACGTTAAGCATATAGATTTTTTTGTCTTCTTTCAAGTGAAATATCTTGCAATATTTGCTAAGTGCATCCAGTGGTAGTGGGAGAGGTCTGCTTTTTTCTTAAGTAATGTTGATTATCCACTACTTAATCATTCTTACAGTCATTGTAAAAAAAACCTCCTTTTTTTTGTTAGTTATTTATATTCAAGTTCATTTTTCTATTCCGTGAAAGGAAATAACCGGACAAAAGGAACAAAGGAAGCGGACTAGAATGTCAACGAACTGCTTTTAGGGGTTTCTTCTGATGTCCATTAAAATGTACAAAAAAAAGATTGATGAGTGGCTCTTTTCGGTACCTAACAACATTTCCATCTTTTGATGTATATATTTTTATTAATAACTACCAGAAAGTTCAACAATACTAGAAGTTTGTGCAAATATACAAACTTAATGTATTTTATGTACTATAAAAGGTGTATTTAGTTAATAACTTTCAACAGGTCTCTTTCGTACTGTTATTGTTTAATAAAAATGTACGTGGAGTATAATTGGACATTCTACCGCGCCCTTCCTTCTTGTTTTCTTATGTGTAAAACAATGAAAGCATCATGGAAGAAGTAAATCCAGGAAGATTAATATAACTTTACAGTGAAAATGATTTGAAAAAGTCATGTACTAATAGGTAATAAAAACATTATTGTGTTGTGAAAATGATTTGTATTGTAACTTTCGTATCTCTTTATTCTTTGATTTTTCCCTGTTTGTCGAATTAAATTCGAATTTACTTTAAGGCCTTTAGGCAACTATGGCTCAGGCCGTATGGATGGTGATGGGGTGAATAGGTGGAATGAAGAAATTAGGAGAAAACGGGAGTACCCCGAGAAAACCCACGCACACGGTGTTTGTCCACCACAAAGCCCACATGGCATGATCAGGGATCGATCCGACGATCCCTAGCAGAAGAGGTGAGCGCTCTACCAACTGAGCCACCCTGGCCCCCGCCCTGTTTATCGAATTATTGCATTCAATGGTGAGTTATCTATCAAAAACATCTCAGGGAAAGTCTCAGGTTCATATCCCAGAACTGGCCACCTCACTGAAGCTTTTCCTTCTATTATGCCTGCCAAATGGTGTGACAAAGGCTTAATTAGTGGGATGGGGAGTTCTAGAACACATTTCGAACCTCACACCGGTGCCAAATCACCACCACCACCCCCACTAACAAAGGATTCGTATTGTATTGGTTTTCAACCTTTATAAACTGCAAATACAGGCATGCGCTTACTAATTCTGTCCTTAAAAGTCTGGCTTCTTAATTAGCTGGTATATTCTCCTGTGTGATCAAGTATTAGATTTTGTTTCCATGAAAGTATTAGTCATAACTCATAACACACTTCCTGTTTAACTCAGCTTTCATTTCCGTGCACATGTCAACATAACGTTTCACTGTACACAATTTTCCAATAACGAAAAACAGTACATATCCAAAAGGAATCAGTACCGAGGGGCAAACGGATCATATCGTTCATTCTCTTTACGCAGACTCGAAGCTGGTCACTCACTCTCAATAAACTGCTCAATAGCCCTTCCTAATCTGGAATTTGAATGCACTTATTGTCTTATTGCCAAATTCAATGCCATTTAGTTGACATGCAACAATCAAGCAGTAAAGATCGTACTGCAGTAGTGAAGGTATTTTACAAAAACTTGTAATAAATTCGAAACTGCTAGGCGTGCCCTGCCCTGTCGTTAAAATAAAGTTTAGAAATTTAAACTGTTCCGTCTGTTCATACCATAAAAAAAAAAGAAAAAAAATGAGTCTCCACCTTCGATGAAACAGGTTCAACTTTGAAGAAACTATAGAACTACTGTCAGGAACTCAATGAAGGTCTTCAGAATGTTATTCCGAAGTTTCTTCATATTTAACAAAATTGACATCTCTTGAGTGACCAAATGTCAGTCTGTAAACTTTTCTTGTGGGGAATATCAGAAGGCTAAAGTGTATTCCAGATATCCAAAGAATATTGAGGTATTCATGACAATCCTCAGAGACTAACTGACTAACATCGGTAAACATAAGTACCAAGCGGCTGTAGTTCAGTTGGTTGATCGTTGGCTTAGGAATTGAAAGATTCTAGGAATTATTCCAACGACCGCGCATCCTGATCAAGGTTTCTTCAAGGATTTTCTGTGTTCAGATCAGACAAATGGAGGGATGTCCCCATCATGTTAGTTAGCCTCTGAGGATTGCCATGAATACCTCAATATTCTTATAATATCATTCCCTCTATCCCCGATCTGAGTCAAATTTGCCTCAAGTAAATTAAAATTCAAAAACTCGTGAGTATCTACATAACACTATGCCTAATCGATGTGCCAGATATGAAGAATGTTCACGAAGAATGTTCGCGTAACCTGATTTTCGGGACATGAATGACAGTGTATGTGTTAAGAGTATAAATGTCAAATCACCCATTTCTTTGCCCCACCTCACTTTTAAAAGTCTGGGATAGATTAAGCTTGCATTTCTGTTCCTTACATTTTATATTTAACTTATTTTTATGGTGAAGAGACAACTATGGCATAAGACAGTAGCATGTGGGAGGGATCACGTTCTTCGGCAACCACCCTTCCGCGGACAGCGAAGGGGATGTTGTAGCTTTGCTTTTGTTTTAACAATTCCCTTTAATTCACATATAGAGCGTACAAAGATGTAAATTTTATACAAAGATGTCCTCCCAAAAGTTCGTATTACTGACCTTGAGAAATAACTTCGCGAAGAAACATTGGATGGATGACGAGATGTATACGTACATCCCAACCACGTAATGTATTCATTCTGGTTACAGTTCGTTTGTCGTGCAAAATGTTCATTACGAATGGAAATGTTGCCTATATGTTTTGTCTTAGAACTATCTATACCGTAATCAAAGACAACATTTTCCCAAGGATAAAATATTCATATGTTTTCAATCAATCACAATGGGAACTTCAAAAGATATTTTTTATATCATGAAAATGAAGCGTTCATCATGTTTTATCTTCAGAGGTCTCACATGTTTTAAGATCTGAACAATGTCCTCAAAAGAGCTTCTAATCTTGTTCTTTTGGTCATGATTGGTTGTTAAAGAAAATTGCCAAGCAATGAATCATGTATGTGTTGAATCTTAGAGTACTAAAACTCGTTCTCTAAAGATGATGAAGTTTGTCTTCTTTGATCGTATAGAGAGACCGCAATATTTTATTCATGATGTACCATTGTATATGTACGGAGGAAGAACTTGATCACAATTTCAAAAGGTACCGAAAAAAAAAGAAACAACAAGATGCTACTTGCTTGATCACATTAATACCGACACTATTTAATTCTTTTTTTTAGTCAATTAATTCAACACGATTAGTGTTCCTTTGGGGAAAACTGTAAAATTAAAGATGCTTTGGTTTTATGTTATTTTTGAATGGTAGATATTGATGGTGATGAGACACAGTGATTCCGCCAGCTTTGCCCCTTGTGAGGGTGTCACCTTCAAACTCTCGACACCCCCTCAACTTTTAATTTTTTTGCTGTGAAAAATCGATAAAAACTGTGCAAAACTCCACTTACACCCTCCCAATTTTGACTTTAAACCTCCCTAAACTGAATATCCTGGTGGAAATCCTGATGGTACAGGTGCTCTCTTAAAAGCGTAAAGCGTTTCTCCAAGAGGGGGGCATATGTTATGTCGTTTGGTTTTTGAGTGTATATTAGGTATATCCCAGACAACACACGGACATCCCATGGATATCCTTAGGATCTCCTTGGCGGACATGTCGGATGTCCATAGGATGTCCGAAAAAGGTCCCGCGGATGTCCAATGGATGTCCGTAGGACATCCATACGCAACTCCTGTAGACATCCGACGGACGTCCTTTTATGTACGAAAGGGACATTTATAGGAGATGTAGGGATGTTCATCGGACATCCGTACGCAAAGTTTTAGGATATTCTACGGACGTCCTTTTTAGATCCGCAGCGGACATTTAAAGGACAAATACGGATGTCATCGGACATCCGTAAGCACGACTTTTCGACATTCTACGGATGCCCTTTTTAGGTCAGCAACGTACATTTATAGGACCTGTATAGAGATGTCCACCGGACAGCAACGAATTCATAATTTCTTTAAATGTCCCATCCAGGCCCGGTAACGGAGTAACGGTACTGCAAAAATGACATGAAAATTGCTATCCCCAAGTTGTTTCACGGACGCCAGAAGAGTTCCTGTCATTAAAAAAAGTATATTCGCAATGTTACTTTGAAGACGTTTACTCGGTCGGTGTTTATTACTTACTGAAATAGCTTCTATCACCGGATAAATACAGTATGACCGGATAAATAAATACAGTACAGCGAATTGGAAATACGACCCCTTGAATTCAATGCAATGTGATCAACACAATGTTACAAATCGTAAAAGACACGGTATACGCTAAACGTTATTTATCCTACAGAGCATGTGTGAACTTAAAACATAAGTGGGCGTCTAACTCACTCTCATTGTCTTAAACACAAATTAATAATATATATCTTAAGAGGAATAGCAGTGCAAGAGAGGAAATACTGCAAACCCATCACAATGTGGTAATTTTTCATATTTTACAGATAGTCCAGTTGCAGGCCAGTTTCGTAAATCGGACAAGTTCTTACAAAATAAACGGCTATTAAATATGACTTGCATTGTATAGTGTACCAGGGATAATGTAACCTAACCTAACCTGAACCAACCTAACCTAAACTAACCTAGCCTAACCTAATCTATTCTAACTTTACCTAACATAAAGAACCTAACCTGAATTAACCTAACTTAAACCTATCCTAAACTAACCTAACCTAAACTAACCTAGCCTAAACTAACCTAATCTATTCTAACTTAATCTAACCTACAGAACCTAACCTGCATTAACCTAACTTAAATCTATCCTAAACTAAACTAACCTAAGCTAACCTAATATAACCTAAACTAACCTAACCACACCTCACCTCATTTAACCTAAGCACACGTAACCACACTAAGCATATGTCAGTCAATTGTGTAGAATTTTAAATGACAAGTTTAAAAAACAATCTGACTTTTCTAGCCTGACGTAGCCCTATGTCATTGAAGTGTCTAGAATTTCAAAATGCATAAATACTACGGCGTAAGAGAGATCGTTAGCGAAGATTCCAAGTGGGAAAAGCAATTAAAAGTGATTTTCATGATATGGGTGTTGGAGTGCATACATAGTGAAGAAATACCGGTAAAATGCGTTTGTCGTCGTAGCACCTTAAGTTGTGAGGTAAGGGGGAGAAAAGTTGCAAGTTTCAACATTCTAGCACACTCTAGCACAACATTCCGTCTGACGCCCAGTTGCACTATCTGCACGTCTATGGAACTTAAAAGCAGCCTTGCCGGTAACGTTCTATAGATAATTAGCTCACCCGGTATAATAGAGTAGGTAACGGTACTCTTACGGTCAATAATGAAAGCCAAAAATAAGAAAAGACACTGTTTTTTTTTTAAAAAAAAAAGTTCTTTGTAAATTCAGTAGCGTGTACTGTACTGTGTTGTACTTTAACATTACAGTGATAGGCCTATGTTTGAAAAATTGTTTATTTTAAAAGAAGTTGCTCTTTTAACGTGTTGTACAATACCGAACTACATACAGTATGTCAATCACTATGTTTCTAGCCTAACCGAATTTTCGTTTAACCGAATCACTCTTGGAACCATCAGATTTAGTTAAATGAGACTCAAGTGAATATAAGCAATTTCCTATAAACTAATATCGTCACTGCAATTCTTCAGTTTTTCTTAAAATAAAAACGTTACACGAAATATATAAACCTACTCCCTCGGCTGGAATAAACAAAAACAAATGAAAGCGTATTTCCCATTCACCAATAACGTTTCAACAAATGACGATCAGATTCCGTTTGTGATAGCTACTTTCCTAAAATCCCAATAGGAAAATTGATTTCAGGTTTCGCAAGAAATTTACAGGTTCCTTGCCAAATATCTTTCCATGCCTGCAGTTAAAAATAGCATTTCATACTCATAAAACACCAAAATAACTCTAGCGCACACATATTTATCTGAATTTTTATATTAGCATCTGGAAATTGACCTTTAATAAGGAATAACAGGGAGGCGACACCATCATTAATCGAGAACCACCACGGTACTTCGAAGGACTGCCGAAAACTGGGAAATCTCAGCCAAGGTGGACATGCAGTTTCTGACTTAAACTCGGAACCTTCTGAATGTGAAGCAACCTCACGCGCATGAAACACCAACTTTCTCAATTAATAAAATAGGAGTATTTTAGACAAAATTAAATAGCAGATTTTCCCAAATTATTAGTTCTACCACAATGCTCAGAGAGCACATCCAGTAAAGGTAATACATATTTTCTCCAATTTCCCAACATTATTTCTTTTCGTTTCTGAGTCTATCTTCACACTTATATCTGGAAGGAAAATACTGGACATTGTAGGACATAAAGAGGATGTCCGAGGGATATCCGGGATGGATATAATTTGGACGTCCTGTTTCGGATGTCCAGCGGACATCCCATGGATGTCCCATGATATCCCGGATCTCTTCGGACATTCGGGACGTATTTTGGACGTCCGTCGGACGTCCGGTGATGTGTGGGATATCTTCCGTTGTATAGTGGACAACCAAACCTATAGTGTCCTGACGAGTTAGCATGAAGTTGATTAAATGTTGAGAAAGTGTTATATTTTCCCCTTTTCTAAAATTGATTCAATAGTATTAATGAATCGCCAAAAACAAGACAACCCGACTGTTCCCTCAATGCTAAATCAACGTATGTGCTAATGGAAGAGAATTTTAGGAATGTTACCAGTTCTTCCTAGTAAATACACTGAATTCCTCGTTTCTAGAGGTTAACTTTATACGTCATAATGAAGTGTTCTAAATACTTAGTTTCGTGCACATTAATGTGATTACTTTCAATTATATACGATATAATTCTAGGATGTTTAGGTAAACGACTATAAGTGAATATTCGTAAAAATGGAGATGCCAAATTTTCCGCCATAACCTTCTTCATTACCATTTCTTTTACAACTAAACGATCCCATTTTGAGTCGCCGTTATTATTAATTGCCTTCCCTTAAGAACTCCCTCCTAAAGTTGTTATTATTAGAAACTTTGTTAGTCGTACAGTTCCGGACTATTCTACAAGTGAGCCGAGTATACTAATTGTATCAAGTATTCCAATACTCTGAAGATGCACGAAATTCCACATAAATTTTATTTAATGCACATACCCTACAGATTACAACTATTGTAATATTAAAATAATATAAAATGAATTATAAGGGCGGTAAGAGTCCTTTACTTTACGCCGGTCCCGAACCAGTATCATCACACTACTAAAAAGTCACCCTTCCATGTTCATGACAGTTTTACAGGTGTATTCACAATCATTCTTTATATATTTATGTCTGTTCAATCATGATCTTAAATCTTGGATTCTTCAAGTACTCAATACACAACATCCAAATAGGTACTTCTGCACTTCATAATCAGGTAACCTTGTATCATAGTATGTACTTCAATTATACAATTATTTACTTCTTAACTGGACTAAATCCATAGACGGATTTATTGGGGGACATTTCAGAATGACTATGAGAACCCCCGGAATAGCTTTCACCCTTAAAGTAACTGACCCCCGCAAAGGGTCTCCTAAATCCTGAAATAACTGGGGGTCAATGTCCCCCATGCCTCCTAATAAATCCGCCCATGACTGAATCCGACAATCCTCAAACATCAGCGTCAAGTATGGTGTATGGTATTTGCAATGCAGCAAGGTTGTAAGTTTTAGAACATAAAGTCAATTAAATAATCCTAAAAATTAAAATCATACAATGTATGTCTAAAAACAAATGCACAAATCTAATGGTACGATCTGCATATATTCTTACTGAACCAACAAAATGAAAAAAAAAAGGTTCTTCAACTGAAACAAAGTCAAGATCTAATATTGTAAGAAGTGAAAGTAGTTTCTCATTTCTATATAATTATTCTTCACTTGAGTGAGAAGAAAATAAAATATATTCTAAACTGATATCAGTTGATAAGAGTAAATGATTATATATCTATTTCTAAAAAAAATATTAAATATTATGAATAATCCACTCTCCTTCAATCAGTACTACATTTAATATCTTATTAATCCTGGTAATCAGCACCATTTTAAATAAAAATCCAGAGCTATTGTAAGCTGTTGAAGTTAAGCCACTGTAACAGCTTAAATATTAATAATAAATTCTGAGAAAATCATCTTAATTTTGCAAAAAAGGAAATAAAAAAATCGTAATCTTCTTTTCTTCCTTTTAACAAAAGTAACTAACGCGATCTCATTTCTAAAACCTTAATTTTTCGAAATAAAAAATAAAAATCACAGACTTCTTTCTGTTTTGAGTGCCTAACAATTGTATGATAATATATAACCTCGAGATCTTGTGGATTATTACCATTCTCAGACGAGGAAGATGTGGCAAACGACAAAGATACATTTTACGATCAACTAAATACATTGTTTGACTCATTATTGACGTACAATAAGAAAATTATGTTTTTGTATTTCAACGGTACACAGGAAAGAAAGTTCCGACCTACTATAGGCACATTGTATCTTCACTAAAACAGCAACAACAATGGAGAAAGACTGATAACTTTTGAGATCACAAAATATAACAGTAAAAAGCACGTATGAATGTCAAGATATACACAAATACACATAAATATTTCCGGATGGTAAACAAAACACACAAACAAATCGATCACGTATTAGTAGTTAGACGAAGACATATCAACATAATAGGCATTAGGACGTATAGAGGAGAAAAAGGTGACATAGGCTATCAGTTAGTGATCACAAAAGTTAGGCAAAAGCACCGCCAGCAGGGAAAGCAAAGGAAGAAAACAATGGAAATTCGAAGTACAAGTACTAGATAACCTAAGCTTAAAGGCAAGATACCAGATCGAAATACCAAATAGGTTCGAAATCTTGGCCGACTCGAGTAATAATAAAGATTACATTAATAGTAATAATAAAATTAATGTGGTAGGCAATTCGTCCCACAGTATAGGGCACAGCAAAAGAACGTATAGGTGAGAAGAAACTACAGAAAAGCAAGCCTTTGTTTGATAAATACATTATGCTTACAGTTAGTAAGGAACGGAAACAAGCAATACAGTGATGGATAAGCAACAAAATCGAAGCAAATTAAAATGTAAATCACTACAGTAACGTGAAAAGTAACGCCACACGCAGATTCAGGAAGATAAAGCAAAAATATTTTACGCAGAAAATTCAGGAGATACAGGAAAATCGTAAGATAAGTAACATTAGAAACCTATATAAAGGGGTAACGTCGTTAAGAAAAGTTACCAGCCAAGATTAGGGATGGTTAGAAATGAACATGGAAATCTTTAGGCGGATCCGACTAAAATTTTTGATGTGTAGAAAAGCTATTTCGGCAAGCTTCTTAACGTGCATACAGGTGAACAAACAGAGAAATTTGAAATTCATACCGCAGAACCTAGAGAGATATTGATCGAAGCACCAACAAAGATTAAAAAAAAAAAAATGAAATCAACAGAAATTTACAAAATTGTAGGCGAATTAATTAAAACAGGAGAAAGGCGCTAGCCAAGGAGCTATATAAATTGATAAGCGCTATATGAAGAAGAGAAAGGAACGACTTCCAAGGAAATGGAAAACCTCAGTAATAGTTCCGATTTATAAAAGGACAATTAATCCGACTCTACGCGGAATCTCTTTAGTCTCAATATGTTACAAGGTCTTGAGTAATATCCTGCTAACACGCCTAAGTGTATACGTAGATGAAATAGAGATCGCCAATTTGGGTTTAGAAAAAAAAAATGATCTACGTTGGACACCTTGAGACAGATATTAGAGAAGAAATAAGAATACAAGGCATCGCACCAGTTGTTCATAGATTTCAAGAAAGCTTATCATTATATCAAAAGGGAAAAAAATACCCAGTTATTGTGGATGTGTCTCAGCGACCGCATAAGCAGAGTACGTATAAAGTTTGTCAGATAGTTTCGATATTTGCAACGGATTGAAACAAGGTGATGCTTTGTCACCATTACTGTGTAACTTTGCGTTAGAATATGTAGTTCAAAAAATAAAAGAACAAAAAAGAAACTGACATTAAATGACTTGAACCAACTGTTCGTGTGCACGGATGACGTAGATTTAATATGGGACGATACAAGTGCACTACAAAGTAACACCGAGGTCTTAGTAGAATCTTTGGTTGAGATAGGTCTATATTTGAACCTAGAGAAAACAAAATACAGCCGAAACATAGACGACGAGGAAAGTAGAGAAATATTAATTAAAAAGAGATTATACAGAATGTAAACAAATTTAAATACTTAGGAGCATATATAACAAGCAAGATCGAGGCCACGGAAAAAAAAATCGCTTAGCGTCGGGCAACTACCGTTTTTATTAAGTTGCAAATTTTCTAACCTCGTGAATCAAGCAAGGTGAAGTTGAAAATATACAGAACGGTTATTCTACCGGTAATACTTTACGGTTTCGAAAGTTGAAGTACGACCCCTAGTAGATGAACATAGATTGCGTGTGTTTTACAATAAGGTATTAAGAAATATATGCAAGCCCAAACGGAGCAAGATTACTAGAGAATAGAGGAGACCACATAATGAAGAACTCTACAGATTATATATGATTCATCCGGTATTACAAGAATAAGAAATTCCGGGCAGGTCATCTAGCTCGCATGGGGAAAAAGGAAGATTATATTCTATCATGGTTGGTAAGCCGAGGGAAAAATCGGGACGACGTTGGGAGGACAATTAGAAGCGATCTTCGAGAAGTAGATGTTGGTGATGGTAACTGACTTGATCATGTCCAGGATAGAATCCAATGGCGAACGATTACTTTCGAGTTCCGTAAACACTACAGTTAGTTAGTTATTAAATACTGCTTTCATAATTTATCTTATCGTTAATCATAATATTAAAATATATCATGAAAAAGATATTTTCACTGTGCTGAGAAATAACTTACATTTTAAGTACTCTTATCTTCAGAAGAAGTTCCAAGGAATTAAAAACTAGAGGATAATTGTTGTACAGACGTTTATACTTTCTACACAGTTTAGAATTTGCTTTAAACTAAAAAAATCAGAATTTTGTCTGTCCTAAAAGTAAGGAAATAACCCAAGTATGCTTGAAAATATTTAGAAAGGATATTCGGAGGTAGTGCTGCCATCTATCTTCAGAGAGTTGCTTTATAATAACCTTAAATGAAATCTTTACACTTACACATAACAGTCACCAGTGCTCTTGCGCCAGATCATTAAATTCAAATTTGGCTCTCTACATTAGTCATAGTCTTGCAGTTACGAACTTTTCTATAGGTGGCGTCGGTTTTCTTCCCCTAATTTGAAATTCAGCCATTAATAAACAGGGTGGTTCAAAGACTATGGAGACAAACGTGATTACTCCGACCAAAGCACGACTTCTTTGAAAGAGTGACAAACGATTTGTACTTAGAGGCACACAAATCTGGCTGCACATCGTCAGAAATAACGTAATACCTCGAGAAATTATGACGTAGGGTGTGACGGTTTAGCAAATCATAATGAAAGATGTATTCGATGACTACATTGGAGCAAAGCTTATAATTGAGGAAGTGCAGCAAGCGGGAATTCCACAGGACATAAAAATTTCATTGCCAAAGGAATTAACGTTACACATTAGACAGATGTTCTCTCTAAACTGCATTATTCGGTCATAATATTTGCTCGGAAAGATGTATTGGACACAATTTTCATTGTAATTTGGTAAGCTCACACGTCTTACGCACAGATCTGAAACAGATCACCGGATCAAGTTTTGGACTGGCTCACGGAGTCTGTGCTTAGGAGCCAGCAAGATCCGAAGGGTTTTCAATTATTTTTTGAACAGTGTTTCTTTCAGGGGTGACGCAGGAGTTGTTACGCCCAGTCAAACATTCCCAGTTCATTATAATTCCAGGACCGGGTCTCAAGGTCGTACGGTCACCTATGTTCTGGTCCGCGAAAGTGACCCGGTTTCAGGTCTGTGTGTGACAACGCAAGCCAAATAGTTCTAGCTCCAAAGCCACGATTTTTCTGTACATTCCTTCGACGTTAATTTTCTTCTTTTGGTAAGGATAATCACCTCTCAAAATGTTGTCCATGTCCATATCGTTTACAAGCGCTCTATATCTCTCTTCTCTTCTCTTTCGAGGAACTTCTCATCATTTCTGTTATCTCGCATATACAGTTCATCTTCACGCATATACTGTACACCACATGCCATTACTGGATATACCTTGTACTATCCATTAGCAACATTTGGTGGAGTTTCCTTTTTCTTTCGTTTATGTTAAGGCAGAATCCTGGTATATTTCGCCGTTTTTTTTCATTTTATATCGATTATTTAAATTAGAGTGCAGGTAAACAGAAAATAACTTTCGTGAGATAAAATTTGTTTCGTACTTCAATAATGAATAGCACTAGCCTTAAATAAATGTTAATTATTTTCAAAATTATGTGAATAGTGAGACAGAATAATGTCTAGACAGTGTTTGGACATACATAGTTTTGGAGTTACAATTTAACACTTCTTCAAAGCTATTCATTATTGAAGTACTGAAACAATCTTTAGTTCACGAAAGTTATTTTTCTGTTTACCTGCACTCTAATTTAAATAATCGACGTAAAACGAAAACAGAAAAACCGAGTGAAACCTGTACTATGATTCAGCTGAAGAATACTAATCAAATACTAGGTAGCTTCGAAGTACTGGACCTACTATCGATGTTGGTTGCAATCCAGTTTCATTCTTTACTTGTATGTGGCAGATGTATGTGGTTTTGTCTTTCATGACTTCGTCATTCCTGAGTTCGTGGATTGATAATTCCTGACAGGTCTTTTGTTGCCTTTCTTAAGATTATCCTGTTTTCATCTTAGTTTCAGGACTAAATTGAATATCATACAAAATGTTGTAGTCCATTACTGTGGTCTTGGCATTCTGTAGACCTATCTCTTTCAGTTGGACACATCTGATTGTGTGTGTACTGCTTCATATAAGTAATACTGAAGTCGACATAGACAGTCATTGATATTTCATGGTAAGTCCGTGTCAAGAATGGGCTGTTAGAATACATACTGCTCTCTGTCTAGTACAATCTCTATTTGCTGAAGAGAACATGAACGGGATGGCTTCAAACTCTACAATGTCATTTAGGCCCAAGCTCCACTAAATTATTTTTTAGTAGATAGTTGCTATATAAACGTACAATATGGCGGATTTATACTGGAGTACGGGAAAAAGTAGTAGGCGTACGGGTTTAGATCCGGGACAGAACACGGGTGCGGCACTTAAAACTGACCCTTCATCACTATTTTGCTTCCATAGTAGCTGTACTCCAGGGTTTTGTTACAAAGTAATTTAGTTTATTCAAAAATCACAATTCCTTTGATTCTTTTTTGTCAATTAATATGTAAATATGAATTTTGAAACATTCACACGTATGGTCACACACAATCACACGCACCTCCCCCTCGCCACACACACACAAGCAAGTACTTCTCCCTTACCCAAATCCATTTTTAATTCACATCTCATCATAACTTCCAAAATGAAATCAGAAAAAGTTCCACCAAATATAGGCTACTGTACACAATGGCAAAGCATGTGTGAGCACATGAGAAATGTAAATAATTAGTGGAAGGGCGAAAAGTAACAAAAGAAAACAGTTTTATAGAATAAGCCAATGAAAAAATAAAGGGTTGAAGAAGTGATGAAAGAAAGAATGCAACGAAAGAGTAAAAGTGTTGAATTAAGAGGATTTTTTTTTTTAAAAAAAGGAAGAAGAATGTTTGTTGACTTACCAACTGAAGAAGTAGGCGGAGAGACTCAAGAGGAACAAGTAGATGAACTGTTAACATTGAGCTCATGGAGCCCCGACTGAAGTCAAGTCATTAACTTACAACTCTAGCGAAAGGGAAGAGAAACAAGCTATAAACAATGCCTGCCTGGTACGGTTACGCCTCGATTCACTCTGCCTTAGAACGGGAAAGAGAAAAAAAAATAACAGATCTCTTTACCTACATCCGTATTGTAGTACAGCACACAACCAAAACAACAATAGAACTTTTTAACATATCTATGAAGTATTTTGGGAGGTTGGAAACACTGATTTTAACTTTTAAAAAATCTTTCTTCGCTTTTTCTTCTTATGATGAGGGCAACTTCGACTAATAGTCTTTTTTTTTAACAAGTTAAAAAAGGAAAGCGTAGGTGATAATTAGTAACGCCTTCTTCTGGAGGATGGTTCGGACAAGTAGTCCTCTCAGGAGCTGAAATTTGGATGTCACGGTGTATGGGGGGAAAATTTGATGAAGAGCTGTGGAACCAGTCAGAATCCTGTTTGTTTCGTTTAATATTAAATAGCTCTTCAAAGTTTTTTTTTTTTAGAATAAAATTAGTTATAAAACGAATACATCAGTCCTCCATCTTCGTATGGACAACCAGAATCATAGAAAAGATACCTAAAAGTGAAAATGATCGTCAAAAAACTGCTAATCAATGCATGCGTGCCTATAAAACTAATTTAGATTGCTATCCTTCAGTGACGTCACTAAGCAATGTTTATCTTTTTATGGGGCTATCACTTCTTCACTTTAGATCTTTAGCTATCTCCTATATTCTGGCTGTGGAAACCAAGATGGCGTACTGACGTGACGTTCGGATTCTGGTCTTTCTAAAAGGCCTATCCTATAATTCTAACATCCTTGGACATCATCAATGACGTCATGAGTGAGATATTGATAATTTGACCAATTTGCGTAACCAAACTTCTACACTATATAAAACTTAATACAGGTATGCTGTGTTATATTGATTTCTGTACATGGATTCTGTGCTTGCGTTAAACTTCAATGTTTTTTCTAACTAATGGAAAACGGAACAGAAATATATGTAATAAAAATAGTGCCTTGATATTCTTCAAACATTAGAAAAAACTGAAACGTTTATTTGCTAAAAGAAAATAAAAACAAAATGAAGTTTACCCTGTATTGAGTTTTCACGTATTTAAAAATATATCATCTAATTTGTCAAGCCTTCGTGTAAGCGAAATAACACATTTACAGCATATTCCAGAAGAATATATTTAAAAATGACACTTCTCTGAAACCCAGAACGGGCGCCATAAATGATCTTGGTGTCGTTCAAATACCTGACCACCTTCAATAAGGGTCGTGAATTGTTTTACCTTTTTTTTTTTTTTTTTAGTTTCTTATATCGTTTAACATAAAGGCGAGAATTGGAAACACCTGACGCTCCTCAACTCGTGGAAGTCGCCATTTTCAAGTGAAGAACTACTCACGTTTACCGCGTTGCGCTGCAGAGCTGGACGACTTGTTGTGGATATCCGCGGCAAGATCTGTGTGTGCTACACACTAGCAAACTTTCATTCTAATGCTACAACTTCTTCCCAGATAAGCTCACTACTTTTTGAAGACTCCTCGTATTTAAGAGTTAGTTTTGTTTTAAGCCATTATTGCGTAAGTTTAGTCGCCTATCTCTCAGAAAATTTAATTAACAGTTACACTTAAAACAGTAAGCTATCTTCATTTTCCTACAATTTGAATTTAATTTTTAAGACTCTTAGGCAACTTTGGCTCAGGCCATATGGATGATGATGGGATGATTGGTGAAATGAAGAAAGTGGAAGACGGGAGAACCAGAAGAAAACCCACGCACACAGGGTTTTTTCCACCAACAGGGATCGAACTGACAACCTCAGGCGCCAGAGATGAGCGTTCTACCATGGAACCACAGTGATCCTCGTTTTCCTACAAGTATCTTCAGTTAAATTGTATTTATGACCTTTAGGCATCTTTGCTTCAGGCCGCATGTATCTTGAAGATACATCAACAAGTCGTTTGATAAGATGATTTCACAAAATCCCTAACAAATTAAACAATACAAATTTTCATGGACTATTCAATATTTCATTGTTCTGACCGTTTCGAAAAGTATGTAACGAATATGCAAAGTTCTTATTGGAATTAAAAAGAAAGCCTTTGTGAATACATGCCACCTAGAATATTTGAAAGTCAAAAAAGTACAACAAGCTTACAGCTGCAATAAAATGGTATAAAACTGTAACTGAATCTGTATTACTGATATTGTTTCAAGTAATAATATTAGGCCAAAAATTTAAATAAGCCGGTACCATCTATCAAATTTATTTTGAAACAATGCATTTTGTAAGTTTCATTATTGTAATTCTGGTATTATTCTATTTGCTGATGTAGATTTTAAAAAAACAACCTGTACCTGTACTTCTTTTGAGCAGAATAAATACTATAAAGAGAACAAGAATTAACACTAAATAATACACTTAGAGCCTACTAGATAGTGTGGCAATACAAGTGCCAGCAATTTGGCTTATATGTTGTTGTTTTTCAATTATACTAGGTCAATAATATTCTCTTTAATTAATATTTTTTCGAAACTCTGAATTTCGAAATTCGGCTATAGTTTCAACCTAGGTATCATCGGAAAATATTTTAAATAGCATAAGTGAAAGAGTCAAATAAAATAATACTAATTACGTTTAAACACACAAAGCCATTCGCCAAATCATATTAAGCCATTCGCCAAACACTTTCAATATTTATAGTAACTGTATATTCAGATTGGGAGAATAATGGAGAAATTTGCCATCTTCAAAATCTTACAATTACTGTTAACATCGAACCAATAACCAATTGTGTCAACTTGAACTGGCGTCTGAAATACTAATGTTCAATTTGTATTGAATACTTGGTCAGTGTTGCCAGATTTCACCCTTGTTTTGAAGTAAGAAATATTTTTTTTAGTCATACTCATGAACCGGAGTGTACTTGTTAGTATTGGGTTGAAGTACATCGAAAGCAAAGTTCTAATATAGACCTTCAGTTGACTGAGAGGTAAGCATCTTGCTTTCTGTACTCATGGTGACGAGTTCAAGTCCCGTTAGATTCCATTGAACGGAGTGATTGGGAGCTCGTTTTATAACTAAAACTGTGAGTTCCAGTGCAAGAGTTCCATGTATACTAGATGTGTCGTTAACGCTTTCGTTTCCGGTACGAGAAGCAGTGGGTTCGATCTCTGGTGGAATCTGCAAATTTCCAGTATTTTGTCCCAGAATCGTGAAACAGACTAAGACAAAAAAACTTGAAGTAGAAAGCAACGAACTACGGTCTCGAAAAGCGGCGATAGAGTGTATGTATACAACTACACACGACCAAAAGCGACCTGGAAGGCTGGGCTCCCTATATGGGTTGTAGTGGCAAGGGAGAAGTTTTCATTTTTCTTTCTTGTCTTTAATTCTATTCCACTTAACATTTCTCCTTTCTTTTTGGTATAATTTCCCAGAACACACCTGCTTCCCCATTTTAAAAGAACAGTTAAGTCTATCTACTCCTTATTTTGGAATCAGTCATCACGCCTCAGTGTGTCCCCATTACGTAACAAAAAAACTCTGATTTGACAGTGACTTTGAATTCGATTTATACCAGAATTTATTCTATAGAAAGTTGTCCACCAGGAAAACACTCCTCCACACAGACTGTGAGACAACGAAAAACTTAATGTCCTTGCTTTCCACATTGAAAGCAGGTTAGGAAAAGAAGAAAATGTGAGTGATTAAATGTGAATACCTCGTTTTGTTTGTAGACAGTTCTTTTTGAAAAACCAGACTTCATATCCGGATAAGGAAACGAACCAGTTAACTATATTTATGTTTTATCATTATCAATTTTCACTTATGGGGGCAAATAATAATTAGTTTGTAACTCTTGTATATGGAACCAAAACTTACTTGCACTCATGCTTCTTGAAATTAATTTTTTGACACATTTATTAAAATAGTTATTTATTATAAAATTATTATCCAGATTTCACACTGGAAAAAGTTGTCGTTATTGAAATACTATTCGTTCTTTCCAACGTTCTAAATTTTGTCCATGTAATTGACGAGGATCAAAGCAGTTTCTGAATAAATTCGCTTTAAAAACTTACATGGCGTCATCAAATTTGAAACGAACGGGTAAAGCAAGTTTCGAGAAAATTAAATCTGAAATCAGTTTTCTTCCATATTTTTTTTTTCATTTAGACACTAACGTGAACAACAGATTGAGTGGGATCATGCAGAAATATCATAATTGAAGATTGTAGTGTTACCTGGTTAAAAAGCGCCTGATAAATATAACTAAAGTCAAATCTGAAATCAGTTTCTATGAAGCCACTCTATAACTGGTTAAGACTCGTTTAGTGTTTTAGGTGTATGAGTTATGATATTCGCTGACCTATAAGTTAGAGGTCATGGGTGCAGGGGGTGAGAAGTGGTTCGGAATCCACTTTAAACAGCTTGCGTCCTTAGACGTCCTCTTAAGCTGATGGAAAGCAATGGTAAAGCCCCGTTGGTTCATATTGTTCAAGGACCTTCCGGTTAAGGACCTGTTTCCGTATAGAACACACATCATAGTCATTATCAATCTAAGTTTCCTCTAAGGAGGAGTATAGAACAAAAGCACTATACTCCTCCAAAAAATCTTAAATGCCATTTGTTGCAAAAATTATGCAAGTGTCTTTCAATTGCTATCATATTTTATTTCGTTTATAATTTAATTTTTAATCTATAAATTATTAGCTAGACAAGGTACTATGGTTTGTTTCCGTCACAAGTTTGAAAGATGACATCTTTCGGCGAGTACTCTTTCGGAACAAGGTTGTACAAAGAAGCAGACGGGTGTTTAGTCTAGCTACAATCCGTCATTCCCTTGGACAACTTCAGTAAGGTTGACTAGCAGTAGAAGTCGAATCTGCGTGCCTCTTCAACGTCGATCTGAAGTCCGCGACGAAAGCACTAAATCTCGGAAACAGGGATTTATTTTCACTCAATTATCTGTTGTAGAACAAAGAAGGTAAGAAAAATATATAAAAGTCAACAATTTGAAACGAATAAAAGAATTTGAATGTATTAAAATTAACTCTCTATGTAAAAAAAGAATACTAAAGAGCTTTCGCGTTAAATAAAGGAAAGTTATTCGCAAACACCAGTTCTTAAAAATAGTAGCTTTTCAGGAAAAGGGAGTAACGTGAAATTGGTCACTATGCTGTGCATAAAAAAATCCAATTTCTAACAAAAGGTAACAGTGAAAAATGAAAGCAAGCTAACTTAACTTCTGCACATTGTAAAAGCGAAGAAAAAAAAAGTTGATAAAAAAAAAGAGCAAAGAGAAAGATCTAGAAACTGTCCAGTTTATTTCTCAATAAGCATAATCTGTGAAATCTAGTCTAACCACTTCAGTTTTCAGCCATACTGCTGTACCATCGCGCGAGTCTACTTCCTTATTTACAGAAAAGTTTTCCATCAGTTTTGCTTGACACTGACAGGGAAACACGTCTTGCAGTATTATTTTTGGAATAGAAATGAGAATTTTGCTTACAGTAGTTAGAATGATTAACAACACTTCATCATGCGTATTCTGTTTCTGGGAGAAGATATCATTCTTTTGTTTTGCATATTTTATTAGTGACCATGATTGGGGTATAGTCCGAAGATCTCTAAGCAAGTAGAATCTACGGTGGTTTACCATTACCTTCCATCAAGATGAAGATGACGTTTTCAGGACAGCACCTACGTTTTAAAGCAAGCTGTGAATCACTTGTGATCCCCTTCAGGGATTGATTCCTGGATCTCTTTATTACAAGGCAATAAACATTACTATTCACCCCATAGGTAACAACTAAACATTAGAAAAAAAAAGTCTAAGAGTGCAGTATGTATGTTTTCTTTTATGGTTGTCCGGACATAACTTTTAGTTTGATGCAACGATTTTGATTACCTTTTTTATATTTTCGGTTCATTGAAAGCGTAGATACCAAAAAGGGACATTATAATCCCATTTACTCCGTCCATCCATCCCTATGTGTCAATAAATATTAGGGACCACAAGGTAGAGGTGGTTTAGATGTTGTTCAAAAGCATTGACTAGACTAGCTCAAAGGCTCTGGAACCGTCTTTATTGGTTCAGTGTGTCAGTATTACCAACTTATATTAAAAATATTTTTTAAAAAACGTTTTCATTACTTTAGGCAGCACTAAACTTGGAATACACATAATTCAGCACAGGAGAAAAATACTATGGGTATCTCCGTCCACAAGCAGCCCAATGGTCAGCGTTGCCAATCTATTCTGTATATTTAATTTTTCAAATTGGTTTCATACTGTTTGAGGTATCTCATCAAAATTTGCGTAAGCATTATTCAACGTAATAGAAAAATACTTTGAGTGCTCCCGCCTTTAAGTACATCAGTTGACAGTATTGCCAACCTATTTCGAAAATTTGATTTTTCAAATTGGTTCCGTATCATTGAAGATATCCGTATCAAACTTGGCATAAATATTATTCGCCACAACAGAAAAGTACTGTGATTGGAAGCACATCAATTATCAGTGTTGCCAACCTATTTTCTAAAAATAAATGATTGTGTGTCGGAGGCTCAAGGGGTCCTCGGAACATTCGCGATTGGTTCTAGAGTCGCAGTGCCCACTTATTATTTTTAAGAAAACGTTCCCGTGCTAGTCCGATTTTTCAAGATACATACAGAAAACGTAGAAGAAACTGTAAAACCCTAATTTTTATACGTAAAACTATTGATTACGCTCTCCTGGCGCTAGAGACCCATAAGACAAACTATAATGGTAGTGTTGCTAACCTATGCGCTAAAAAGTAAAAAAAAAGAAGAATTTTCAAAAGATGAAAACATGTTTGAAAAATTTACTATTCTTTTTTTTTTAACTACTGAACATAATAGTTTAGAAAACTTACTAAACACCTTACAACTGTCCTAAATTTAGGGCAAGCATAAGGAATGTACCTTCGCGACATTTGTCTAATGCGGTTGACGAAAACTATTGAAAAACCATTGAGAAACCTCAGTAGGGATGGTCGGACAATTATATTAAACTCAGGACACCCTGAATGCGAAGCTAATGCTTTTCCAAGTCTGCTGCAGCCACTCGGTAGTCTGTGCACCTATTTGTAGTCTCATACTAAAAGCAAATTGCCAATGGATTCAATTCATATGTAGGTTAAGTTATACACTATGCCAATACTAAGCGTTTAAGAAAGTTCCCTATGGTGCGCTGCTACGGGGTTTTGACTCAGTGTTGCCAAATTATGTCGCTAAAAGAAATTATGTCAGTCATTTTCTATAAATTTGAGTCTACATTCGTGAGGGGGGATAAGAAGAATTTTTCCGTTTCTGTGTTTTTTCCTTCTACTTGTATCTTAAATAAAGCACAATGGGCACATCACTGAAATGTCATCTATAAAATGCGAAAAGTTTCATCGAAGTCGACGCTTTGATGCAAAAGTTATGATCTGACGAACATAATTGTCAAAAGAAAACTTACATAGGGATTGAATTCAGATCACCTACCTTTTATATTTGAGGTTAATTAAAAAAGATCAATGTGTTGCTACAAGATGCAGTGCGGTGATTGAATTACAAACATTTGCTACAAGACATGAACGATGACTCGCGATAACGAACACCAAAAATGCGGCACTGAGTCAGTGATTTGAAATATAAAAAGAATAAAATAAAAAAAGAAATGGAAAGTGTTTTTTTCTTCTTCTTCTGAGTAGTACCGGTATGCACATGTTCCATATTCATGTTCTCCTGGAATGACAGACTGTGACTAAACAACAATAATAATAATAAAAAAATAGAAACCAGTTAGTTAGACAGTTTTTTGTTTTTTTTAACAAGAGCAAACGCTGTCTCTTGAGGAGACAGTTTGCTTGTTGAAAGTACCTTGGAAGTCAACGCCCACCACAGTGGTCAACCTTTTGTATGAATAAGACCTTGAGAAAAAAAGTGGTTACATTTCTCTCTGCATCATATCTGAAGAAGATTGTTTTCACTTATCCTTTCCCCCCGTCCTGCGTGATTGTTTTCAATTACCTTTATTTCAATTTTCAAAGCTCACTTCTTTAAACTCATACTTCATTTGTAGTTGTAATGTGTGAAACTGATCTTTTGAATAAGGTAAGTGGACACGTGAAGATAGTCGGGCGAATTATATACGGCATCTTTTGTCAAACCTGAGAATCAGATCTAAACAAAACTCAATAAACACACAACAAGACATAATAGAAACTATGCTCTTAAGAAATTTCAGATACGAAATTGGAAGAGGAAGGGAAGATTAAACTTTATCACTATTAAATACTAGAATCCTGAAATGAAAATCACACCCCACCGCCACACACAAAAGAAAGTTCGCTGAACTGTCGAGTCGCGATCCTTTAATTTACTATCATTTTTAAAAAAAAAAGCCAAATTTTAATTTATATGCTATGTATAATTAAATAGAACTTCCTCAACAGAAAAGAACATCTCCGGTCAGCGGTGGCTCAATGGTAGAGCGCTCACCTCTGGTGTTATGTGTCGTCGATGCGATCCCTGCTCGTTCCATGCGGGCTTTGTGGTGCACAAACACCGTATTCGTGGGTTTTCTAGGGGTTCTCTCGTTTCCTCCCATGTTCTTCACCAATCATCCCATTATCATCCATCTGGCCTGAGCCAAAGTTGCCTAAAGGCCTTTAAAATTGAATTCAAACTCAAATAGCACACTGGTAGAGTACTGGGTTTGATTCCTTGTGTATCTCTGAACTTGACACCTCTTAGTTATAAGATCTTAGTGAATAGAGAATAAAATTATTTATAGATTCAGTTTGCTACAAATCATATTCGAAAAATGTTTTCTTTTATCATGCGCTTACATAATATTATATTAGCTGTATTATGAAAACCTAAGGTTCTACGACTCGTGAACTGATACCTCATACCACTTGACAACAGTTGCCAGATCAGTGATATTAATTTCAGAAGAAAGAAGTGTAAAGCGGAAATAGGATTTAAGCTGACAAATTCACCTCGATAAAATTACTGTCATTCTATCCCACTAATGGCATTTTCCTGGTTATATTGTTTTTTCCTTGTTTAGAGACAGAGGATTCCTTGAAAATGTGGCAATTCATCATTAGTCATTCCTTGTCTAGAAAAGTAAGAGTTCTCTGAAAATGTACTGTCACTTAAAACGAATTTTCTTATGTTTTGTAACCGGGAAAATTGTCTACAATGATGTAAAGAGAAAACTTGTATTTTTTTATAGTGTGGTAGTATTTAGAAGTTAAAATTAAGCAATCCAATGATTTGCTGAAGATTTAATGCATGTTGTGTAATTTTTCATAATTTGTTATAAGAAATTTAAGTTTAAAATATAATTTCTAATTCTCAGATACATCAATGAAGAACATAAGGATTAATGTGCTACACATCAAAATTAATTTTGGTTTAAATTAGTAGAATTAGAATAGAGCTGCTGTGGTCTAGTGGTCACGGTCACGGCTTTTGAAACCAGGGATTTGGTCAGGATTTTCAGCTGGGGTGTGTAACGTCAAAATTTGGAGGGTGTAAGTGCAGTTTTGCACGGTTTCTATCGTTTTTTAACCGTATTGTTTTTAAAGTTGTGGGTACTCTCGACTATTTGGGGGTGACACACCCTCACAGGGAGTTCTGGTGGAATCACTGTTCGAAACGGTACTGAGGAAGGAAACAGATTCAAATCCTACTTCCGACAACATTGACTGAGATTTTTCAGTTTTCCTCAATTTCACCGAACGAATGCAGGTACATTAGTAAGACATGTTCCTTGGTCGTTACCATTCTCTTACCTTTCCCGGGGCAGGCAAGAGATATCATTTCTCAGATATGTGACAACATGAACAACTGTCTGTCAAGTTCATAAATATAATTTAAATAATAAAATATATATATATATATATATATATATATATATTTTTTTTTTTTTTTTTTTTTTTTTTTATGGTAGCTCCTTCAGCATCCGCTGCATGGAATTAGAATCGATGTTGTTCGAGACTTTTCGTCAGTTTCGCAAAGCGAATGCTGGATTGTACCTATAATAATATTTTCCTCTCCATTTCTGTTTGCCATAAGGGCTTACGCCTAGTTACCTTTACAGCTCGTAGATTGAAAATTAAATTGATAAATAGAGTCAATAACGCATCTAATTACAAGAAGACGTTTAGCTTATAATTACTAAAGAAAAGTAGCGATGTCTTTTACATAATTAACACAATCAGTTAGTAATTTCGAATAGCGACTATTTGTACAGCGCTGTTATTTACTGAAAATTACTAAAATTTAATCAAATTAATTAAATCGGTTCATAAAATCCCCTTATAATGTTTTTTTCAACGTAGAGATATGATTTTTAATCCCTATATAGAAGTTAAATTCTGAAGAAAGAAATATTAATAATATTGTTTTCCGGCGGATATTTGCGATTATAAAATTAAGTAATACTAATACGTAATATTTCCTTACACTGGAAATACTTTACCAATGTCATAAACAATATTATTTATTACACAATTCCTAATGACAAAAACCTATGTCTTCGATTCAATAAATCCAAATGTGTTGATATGATCAGCGAAGTGAAAAACAATCACCTTTCCTTAATGGATCGTTTATGTTTTCCCCTTTTGATTCCTGTAATTAATACGCTATGTAACGCTTAAGTCATGATGTGGAATTCTGACGTCATAAAGGAAAAAGGAAATAAGATTACCAGAACTACAAATTCGCCTGTGTCTTGAAATATTACGCCATACTCTGACAGCTGTTTCATTTTATACTTTCTCATTCGGGCGTTGAAATCACTCGGCATAAATTGCACTGATGACACACAGAAACGTAGTTTAGTTTCATTTGGACAAGAATCATCAAAGTTTTAGTCATAATATTTTCTTAAGCAACACTTACACATACATACGTATCTAAATCATTACGGTCTACATCAAAATTTGCTAGCGGCCCCTTCGGAGAAAATTACACTTTTGAGATATACTGGCTAACACGGGACTCGGACGAGGTGACTGGAGAATGGAGAAGACTGGATAATAAAAACTCCTCAGACTGTACGATCCACTCAATTTTATAAGCAGAGCTGAAATCGGCTTACTTTCTCTGATCCGGTCCGAAACTTGAACCGATTGACCCGGTCTAGGAAATATAATGAACTGTGATTACCTAGTCGAACACCTGAACATCAAATAAAGATTTACTTGTAATAGACGGACTATGCATATTTTCTTCATGCATAATAGTTTTTTTAAAGGGCCCTTAAAATAGTAAACAGATGGCGCCCTTACCTCAATTTGGACAAAAATGGACAAAGCACGTTCTTTTCCTGTGATCTTCAAATTATATTCGGCAGTTATGTCTTTGTGATGAAAATTGTATTGATTTAACCAAGGATAGAATCCAATGGCGAACGGATGTTACTGCGGCAATGAACTTGTGAGGTCCATAAACCAGGTACGTAAGAGGAAATTTTCATGTCCGTTATTCACTTTTCTTCAACATGTTTTTCTCTCTTCGCTCGTCATTGCTAGCCAGAAGTCGGCGCCGCTGTCAACAAGGATTAATCAAATCAAATCCGAAGACTTTAGCTTTTCTTTTATTTAGAGTCAATAATATATTAGTTATTTTATTGCATTTAAAGTAATACAACAGATGTCAGGGCGAAAAGTCGGAGAGTTTTCTTCCAGGATCAGATAATAAGAGACAAATTCGTAAATTCTTTACAGAATATTTTTAGCAGCTCTTCTGTACAAGTTAACAAGAATTAATGGCGTAATTTAGAACATCTTTGATGAAAAACGGAAGTAAAATATAGGGAATGTTCACAATTTAATACTTTAAACTAAAGTTTAAGATAGTTCCATATTTCCGAATTTCATATAATACATTGAAACTGTTCTACAGATAATTACTGCATTTGTACTAAGAACGCTGTCGCTTATTAGAGGTAAGGGTTAAAAGATCTCCCATTTGATTTGGGAGTGATGAAATATTGGATAGAGTAAACATATTAGAATTAGTTGTAAGGGATGTATTCAACGAGAAAAGGGAGACTTATAAGGAATACCCCTAATACTCTGCCTAGGCTATTCACCAACTACGTAGATCTCTGGCACTTGTATTGCTATTAAATTACGGGTGAAAAGACGAAAGATAATAAAACTACAGCTCAAAAAATAAATAAATGTTGCTACATATGAGGACGAGAGAGTAATTCCAGCCATCTGGAACTTCCGTCGTCTGTCCTTTACTGCGTCAGTCATGGTGAAAATTATTAAGGAAGTCATTCCTATTAGAGCATAGGGAACAGGCATGTACCCAGAAGTTGTTTTTTTTTTGGGGGGGGACAGATGTGTCTGGGTGTGAAATTTATCTAAAATGTATATAATTTTGCCAAAAATTATACTAATTTAACAAACAAAATCTTATTTAGGGAAGTCCCGGACCTCAGGACTCTCCCTCCCTCTGCATACGCCCCTGGTATGGAATGTTACTAAAGTTTGAGAGACAGAAGGTGATAATTGTAACAGTATTTACAGGAAAAGTATAATCTGTTATCAACATATTTTTATCCTCTGAGACATTAAGTAAAGTTTATCGCAATACCATGAAACAAATTTTTAATGTCTCGTGACCTTGATTATCGCAATGCTGGGGAACAAATTCGCAATATTCCGTTACCTTGAATTGCTGTTTCATACATTACAGGAGAAATATGCATTCTTTGAGTGCCTACAACCTTTGTATTTACATTGTCTTTATCGAGCGGCGGCGACTCAGATGGTAGAACGGCGATGACTTCGCATTCGGAAAGTCCTGGAATCGATCCCTGCGGCCGGCTATCCTAAACATCCTCTCCAGGGTGTTTCCTCAATCACACCAACCAAATGCTGGAAAGGAACTATCAAACTATGGCCTAGGCTAGCCGACTCCCTCGCACTCAATCTCTTTCTCTCCTTGTTAGAACAATCAATCAATACTACATGTTGCAGAACGTTCGAAAAACAGCTTCACACACACAAATTTCTTCGAAACACTCGTTTTGTACTGAAAACTTGCCTTTTTGACATTTTCTTTCAAGTTTACTAAAATAAAAATTACCCAGACATACAATGAAAAGGTTCCTTCCAGCTACATTACAACACTAACCGGTCGCCGGTAGATGGCAGGAATTTGTATTTTATTAACGGTCTTTAGGTATCTCAGGCTCAGTTCGGGATAGGGTGAGGGAGAGGTAGTCCGGGCCTAGTTTTGTAAGTATCATCCCAGGATTTGTGAGGTGTGACTGAGTAAAAACACTGCTAAACCTCTGTCAGGATGAACGGCTGCTAGGATCGTTCCCAGGGCCTTCCAATTTATAAATTAAGTGACAGTAGTAAATGGTAAAATTTACATACAACGTCTGCAGGTTCATTCATATCAATTTTCGATTCAATATTTCATCCTTTCCGGACGCTTGTATATACACAGGTTATATATGATGATTATTGATTTAATTATGAAATAATTAAAAGTAAATAAATGTGGATCTTACATCTTTTTCGAATTTCCTGCTTGTCTATTGACTACAGGTGCTGAAGGTCACTGAAGTGTACATTGTTAAGATATTACATTAGTTGTTGTCGTGACGTAATAAAGGTTTCTAGGTTCTCTATAAAATACATTACTCAGAAATTGGGTCTAACAGATTGTTAAATCCGGACGATATAAGGGAAGATTGTATATAAGCAGAATACCCAATATGCCCACTTCGGAATCCTTTTTATACTTTGTAGATCCTTAAGACGTTATCTTTATACGATCTAAGAGAATGGCAAACTATAATCAATTTACCTCGCCCAAGGATATTCAGGTAGAAGATTTGCCTCCGAAAAGATATCATGTTAATGGGGGATGTGGAGATAGCGCTCCACATCTTCTCGACCTACGGTACGAAGTGAGGTGGAGTGGTCAGTCCCACGCTCGACCGCCTTTACCTTCCCAAGGGTGTCCAGGAATACTAAGAACACTCCGGTACTCAATTTGATAGGAGACTGAATGCAGCTCACAGCGCCATGCATGGGAACACTGCGAGAAAAGTCTCCAGCGTCCTGGCCGGGATTTGAACCCGGGCCGCCCGATTCGTAGTGCGACGCGCTATCGCCTGAGCCACAGGTGGAGCACAAAAAATACAGTGCAACGCTACACATTTATACTTGGGAGAGTTAATTAGACACGCTTACTTGCATACGATGTATTTTGACACTGATGATTTTTTTTAATTCATTCCGGATAAACCGGAGTCCTTGATAAACAAGGTTCTAGTGTATGTTTTAATCTTATGATGGTCGATGTTTTGACAGGCTTATGATCCGAAGATCCTTACGCAAGATGAACCGATGGTGGTTTACCAATAAGATGAAAAGTGATGTCCTACGAACGGTCAATTAAATTCATTTAAAGCAAACCACTTGTGTCCTCTCCTGATGTCGTACCAAGGGCACTTAATTACAAGGCAGCGATCGTTACTACTCACCCACACTCTACGATTTCCTCTACGAAAAGAAGTCAACTCTTGTTTTCTGTGCTCTGTTTTAGGGTCGTAACGACCGGGGGATAGTACAGGGGAAGAGTGCTTGACTAGTTAGAGTCATCGGGGGTGAAATGCCCACTTTTTTATATTTTTCTTATTTATGACTATGAATGGAAATCTACAGGAAAAAAGAACATACCAAATGCGAGGTACATCTTTCAGTATTTCTGCCTGGACGCTAGATTATATAGTATTATATACTGAAGGAGATACACTGATGTTTGTAAAGTAAAAGCGATATGGGCATAGTACCCCACCATCGGGGTAAAACGCCCATCGTCGTGGGGTAATATGCCCATCTACACCAACACTATACTAAACAAGGTGGAAGGTCATAGAAATGGAAATGATGTTACGGTAGAAGCTAGTCATACTACAGGAAATTATATTACGGCATAAGTCACAAAAAACTAGCCTCTAAAACATGAAGTTCCTACTACTTCCTTATCATTGACAGGCTTGGCAAATACATAATAAAAAATACTAGTGTTGCCGACGAGACGAGATGTAGGCTTTCTCGTTTGGAAAATATCTTGTCCAGAGAGTGTCTCGTGTCGAAAAGGTGTATACTTTTGCATTACAAGAGCTCTGTCTCGTCTCGTTTTCTATAGTCATTTTCTCTGTCTCATTTCCTCTCGTGGCAACACTAAAAATACATATTAACTGAAAATACGAAATAGAAAAGCTTGCTTAGCTTCATTCTAATGGTGAGATGTAAGTTTGTTTTGCACAACACAATACTAATAACATTAAACAGTCTTATGGAAATATTAGACTAACTGAAAATAAAAAATAAGAAAAAAAATGAGAAATTAACTGAATTTACATGTTCCTCCTCTTCTAATTACACAGCTTTAAAGCGTACTGCCGTGTTTGCTAGAATGGGAATACGTGGGGTAAAGCGCCCACGGGCCATTAACCCCGACACCTAGTGGGCAAATCACCCCGATGTCAAACACGATAGTTTCAGTTCATTTACTTTTACAAGTACTTAGCACATTCAAATTACCCTGCATGTCTTCACTTTCTTCACACAATCTTTTTTTTGGTGTCACCTTCGTCTTCCATATAATTGCGTCTTCACTCAGTCGTATCACTGTTGCCACCTCATATTTCCTTCCGTGTTTTTTTACGGGTGGGTGGGCATTTTACCCAACTGGGCATTTCACCCCCACTTACTCTATCGGAATCCCCGGATAGAATCTTGACACGGACTATCTTCGCTGACTTTCTACTAGGTTCTCCTAGTCCTACTAAACAAATTTCGGGATGCTTTTTTCAATGCAGTTCACAAGTTCAGGGGCGTAACTTAAGGTTCCTTATCTAACGGCAACCTGAATCATGAATTTTTATACTATAGCTATGAAAATTCAAGATTGATTTTGAATTTGAATAATACATATTGGGAAGTAAATGTGCTTTGATTGACGTCAATAATTTCTTTCTCGATTTAAGAAAAATTACTGGCGTTTATAGTATCACGCAGTCAAAATAAATTGCATTAATTTACGAAAGCTTTCGCTTAAAGAAATAAACCACACTTTTATTTATTTTTTTCATATGGAAATAAAGTTAGGTATATACCATCTGTTCTTCGGAACTAAATGAGTATCTTCGAATTAAAATATATTGTCCTCAAGTTTACAGTCTTCAGATAATGTAAAACATTAAAAACACTAATTGCTTCTGCTATACAAACACCGGATTTTGGTTTTATTTTATACACAGAAAAAGTGGAACTATTCGTAAAGAAGACTGTATCTAGATCGTTGCAGTTCATTTCGGAGACTCTTTCAAACTCATTTCCAATCGAAGTTCCTTAATTCTTAGCCAATCATTTCAGTGAGTTGATAAATCCTTGATATATTTCCTCTATTACAGCTGTAGCCTAAGCCAGTCACATGTCTGAGGGACTACATCGCTCGATGAGCACTCTCCCGGGCACATGATGAACAAAGTTGCGGCCAACCGCCATGGGCGGATTTATGGGGGGGGGGGGCATGATGGGGCATTGCCGCCCAGTCATTTCAGAATGACTTTAAATGTATCATTCTAAACGATAACTTTATAAGTGATTACCCCCCCAAGATCTCTCTCGTGCCCTTCCCCCAGGATCTCTCTTCTAAATCCGCCCATGCCAACCAATACCATAGTTCAGGAACTATCTCGGAATCCGCACAATAAAACTGAGGAAAACACTGGAAAATTTCTGACATGACTGCGGCCAGCATTAGTCGAATTTGCTTGTCTCGTCCAGTGGTAGCTACGACTCCCAAGTCCGTGATCGTAACAAATGCATCTCCAGAGCTGCGTATTACCAACTGCTTTCTGCAAATCTACTGCATTAGCTGTCATGTTTTGCATGCGTACGTTACAAGGTCTGTCAGTTGCAGAATACACAACGTCTTATATGGGTGCTATTTCTACAACTTGCTTTTCAATGGAGTGAAACTTTATTTGATCTTACAACATAACACCAAACCTGAATACAAGTACTGTACTAATACTGGTAATCGTACTGAGAACGTGCCTTTAGCTACCAATAATCCGTAGAACAACTGAACCAAGCTTAAGAGTCAATATTGTTTTCTTCAGCATCAAACCTCCGAAATTCTTGCCAATCGTACTACATTTAATGTTCACGAACACGTTTCCATGTACTAGCATATGTCAAGAAATTACGTAAGACCCACTTAGCAAAACGATTAGGTCTATATTATATTACGAAACTTCATGGACACCAATTCATTAACCTAATTTCGAATATTACAGTTCAAGAAATACATTCTAACATATTGCAAGACATTGCTCGGCAGCGATAGACTTGGAGTTTGATACCCGATGGATGCCCTTAAAGGTGTGGGTGTCTTAGTTAATGTGGGTGGTGTATACCGAACACTAAAAATAGACAATCGGGAAAGGACTAGAAAGGAATTCTAAACATAACAAGAAGGAAAGAATATGTAAATATAATTTGATTACTTACGCTCGTGGCAATCAGCTGACGGATCATCCTCGGAAGTGGCCTGTGCGTGTGCAGACAGTTCCTTGATCTGTTCTTGTTACTTGAAGCGGTGCTGTGTCGACACTGAATGCTGTAACCAGCCCAGAAGCCAACAAACCGAAAAACTTCCCACGGAATTGGCCTGCCGCGTCCTTGTCGTTTGATACGCACTGAGGGTGACCTTCTGGGTTTTTAGTCTTCGATGAACGACCACGAGAAGAGCCAACAGAGTCAGTTTGATCGCAGGTTGGTTGTTCTCCCACACGTACACTCACACACAGAGAGACAGAGGAACCAGATATATAGATGCACACACAGGGAAGATAAAACTCTTATTAAATATCCGGTACCTGTGCTTCAGCTTCTTAAAAACTCTTCCGAAGAGTAAGAAGAAATACGACAATCAAAGGTGACCACTCCCCCCAGGATAAAAACTCTTTTTGGAGAGCGTTATGTAGTTTCAATAGCACCAGAAGCAGCAACAGAGGCCAATTGGTCCAGCTTGCATCCAACCCTTTCCATTTGGGGCAATACTTCAGTAGGAAGCGGTCACTGGTGGGGATATGACGTAGCGAACCAGAAGGCGGGGTTAGCGAACAAAACCCACGCAGATCACCTATGTACACGTTTTTTTAATGTTGACAAGTTTTTTTTTTTTTTAAATCGCAAAACCACGTGGGAAGCTGTAAGAACAGAAGAGGATTCCTTTCAACTTCTTCTGAATCCAGTTCACTTCTTGCACAGATTAACACAACCAATAAAGTAACAATGTTAATTGAATGAAAAAAGAAAAAAAACGGAAAACAAAGGAAGTTATGATAAACTTCCTGTCCTTATTTTGTAACAAAACTTGTACCAAACAGAACAATGTCACTCGTTATTCACTTGTTTTGTAGAGCACCTTGAAGAAAAATGCCATAGCTTCAAGACAGCTTTTCGTGTCCACAAAAAAATATTAGTTGAAGGGAACTCCCACAAGTTATCGAGCGAATTTTTGCTCGTTAATTTAACATTTCTTCTTCCGTTAATACAAGAGTTATTTCCTCTTATTTTATCCGTTAACACAAAAGATATTCTGTAGCAAGGTCAGTGTACATCTTTCACTATCATATTATATTTTTTTCTTTCTTTCCTGGTATTTCCTTATTATCTTTGCACTGCTGTGTCAACGAAGACGACACTGGTTTCACATGGGAAAATACATTAACTTTCTATAACATTGTTTGACAATCTGACTCACTGTTACTACGTTCACTAACACAAATATTATTTATTATTATTTTGAATTAAGAAAAAACATAATACTTATGTTTTGTGGTTAGCTCAACATAAGAAATGGCTTCCGTTACTGATCTTCAGCGTGATAACAGCGTTATGTGGTTCTTGTTTCCTATCCTGTTTTGACGTTGTTTTTAACACTTATCATCGCCTTGTTTGCTTGGTAAGTTCTTGGTCATTACATTCAGGACAACAAAATATACGTACAAACTGTGTCACAACACATCACAATCCAATGACTTTGTACTTCTTCAAAAGACAGTTCTGTGTACTATGTTATCATCACATAAAACCCTGTTGATACTAAGACGTAACATTCACATTGACAATGTTATAATTACGACCGAACTTGAGAGTTTTGTGTCGTTTGTATGCTATCTTCACTGCTGGATATTACAGCCACATATGCGCGGAGGAATCACTCAATGTCACATGTGTATACACACATCAAACACACACACGAACAGAAGACACATCTGAAGACGCCCAAATGAACATACGAACTGACAGAACAGTGAACAAAAAAATAAAGACAATAGAGTTATGTTGTAAGACAGTGGGAATATGTACTAAGATATTCAGGAAACCGCTTTTTTTTCTCTCTCTCTCTCTCTCACGTGCAAGAGAACATTTGCATCCGATAAGACTTCTTTCTATTGTTTTGTTAAAATAGCTCAGTGTCGTTCGATTAGTATTCAGGACTGATAACTTCCCTATGTCACCACTGTTGAGTACGTCCGCTTGTTGTCACATTGTGGTAGTCAGTACAGAAGACCAACACGGGAACTTCTATGTCTTCTTCTGTTAGTCAAAGAGAAAACTGTTGGAACTGTTTTGACTATCGGAAGAGATTCTTCTTATTTTTTTTTTCGTTTTCTGTATCAAATCCCTCCTCCTCCTCCTTCCGTCTTTCTTCACATCTAAATCCTCTCAGAAACACTGGGGAGGATGCGGTCAGCCTGATCACAATGACGTCATATCCCGCAGAGCATGAACCACTGGTGATGGTGAAAGTGTTTGCTCTCGGATAAAGAGAGACTTTAAAAAAAAAAAACTCACTCTCTCGGTCCGATGTTCTAGTTTCGTGTACCTGGACAATTATTTCCCCACCCGGTGCCGCCCCGCCCCGCAACCGTGTTGCTCTCCAACCAGTGTATTCTCCTACCAGCAGAATGACCTCAACATTAGGCCATTCGGTAACATAAATGACGAAGTCAATCCTTGATTTTTTTTTTTTATTATTTTCAAGTACGTAATACCATAGATCTCATAATAAGCTCTATGGTAATACCAGTAACTTGGCTTCTGGAATTTTGGATGTTCTGAAAGATATGCAGTGGATTCTGGTTTGTAGGATGTACTATATACAAGAACAAGTAAGATTATACTTTTTTTTTTTGTATATAGAATTCCCAATGGAAATGCAAATATATGTAAATTGTGCCCTAGAATTAATTTCGTAAGTGTTTGTGGCTACTTTAACAGAAGACAAAAAGTTAGGAAAAGCCCACTGAAAACAATGTTCTTGAGCCTGAGGGGTTTTTCTGTATATTTATGGAATTCTTACCATGCAAACAGAGAAGCAAAAAAAGATATGTTATGTTTATTACGCAAAAAGAAAAAAAAAGTGTATAAATTTATATATTTATTTAATCTTTTTATTAAGTTTTCAGTGTTTCGAGTGGTAAAAACAGAAACTGTGTGTTTAATTCATTAATAGACACCTGGGATTACATCTTGTATATGGGAAGAGGAGTCCTACTTTATCTTCGAAATGGTTTTCGTTTTCTTTTCTTTCTTCTTTTACAGTTATGCAAGGATTTTAATATCACGTAAACGCGTGGCAAATGTATTTGAGATTGAAGATGAAAATAAGATATTCAACACGCAGGAGCTGACTACAAAATATTAGTTTCTGACACCATGGGTAACCTATCTAACTGAAGTGATTACTTCTTACATTTGATGTTGCTCACGAGACATTTTCCTCTCTCGTCTCGTCCTGGGTACCTTAAAAAAAACGATTGTAGGGAAAATTAAAATTGGGGTTTTATGTGTTTTTTTTTAGTTTTATTTTTTAATTTTGACGTTTTTTTTTAAAAAAAAAAACATCTTTCTATTAGAAGAATAATTTCAATATTACTGACGTTTCTCTTCCGTAGTTCAGGTCCTGTACTTTCGCTTCGTTATCATATGAAAGACTCAACTACGAGCTGATCGCGACGTAACAGACACTCGCTAGAACAGCACAGGCAGTAGCGTGAGCATCTGACACCTCATTTCGTTCGGCTCAAATCGTTCAAATCCCTAAACTTCGACTGACAAAGGTTTACCAGAATGAAACTTCAGTAGGAAAGGTGATTACTTTATTTTATTTAATTTATATACTAACCTCCATTAAGAAGAAATCACTAGATTTAATGTAATAAATTTAGTAATAAACCGCCCTACGTACACGTACGCAACACTGCATTGTCAAAGAACCGATGAAAACACTGTATTGACTGGAAAATATTATTTTCGCAAGTATGAGCATTGAACACTGTTACCTGTTGATTAAATTAATTTTTATAGCTTATGGTAATTTGTTAGAGTTGTATGTAAAAATGTTCATTAATTAACATTATGTATTCCTTATAATGTACACGGTATTTACTGTTATTGTCATTTCAGCTTTAGGTCTGTTCTTGCAATTTGAATGATCGAATGTGTAATTAGTTGTCATTTCCCGGAATCTGTGCTTTGTTTTCCTGTGGATATTTTGTCGATTATGCACTCACTGAACAGATTTATTAATTATGTTTACATTGTTTGAATACCTTGGGACCTGTAATTCCTAAGAATTTGGTAATATACGAATTTAGTGCTTTTGTTAGGCTTCTTGTTACGCCTCTTAACATATTGCCTTTTGTTAGCAGCTCGCATGCTATGAATTTAGCTTAAGAGTGTTATTTGTAACTTTAATTTTGGAACAATGCTATTTAAACGGCGCTAAATGATACATATTCGTGATGTTTAATTATTCTTTTGATATGGATTTTATTTAAATAACCCACTCCCCCTTTTTAGTTTTCCTTTTAATAGACACACATTCTTTTTGTATTATTTTTTTGTACACTTTAGTTAATGATGATCACGCTATGATACTGTTGTTTTTAATATGATGAATTTAGACGGAATTTACCGTTCTTCAGAACGAAGGTTTTATTTTTAGAAAATCTTTTCACTTGTAACTATTTTTATATTTGGTGTATTAAAGACAGAAAACTCAATTGCTTCTTGACCGCGAAAAGTTTCTTTCTTCAAATTTTTGTTAAGAATTTCTTTCTTTTATGTTTGAGAGAGAGAGAGAGAGAGAGAGAGAGAGAGAGAGA
The DNA here is from genome assembly GCA_022664845.1 of Lepisma saccharinum. Taxonomy (NCBI): domain Eukaryota; kingdom Metazoa; phylum Arthropoda; class Insecta; order Zygentoma; family Lepismatidae; genus Lepisma; species Lepisma saccharinum. Next base: position 78,543 of record JAGDQP010004798.1, read on the forward strand.
GCTTTAAAGAGCAAACGAATGAGTTAAAGCTCTTGAGTCCGTTCAAAGGAAAAGAAAAAAAGGGGATGGATGATGCGAACAAAAGCAGGTACCAGGATTAGTTTTTGCTCCCAAATTCTTTTGTTAGTTTTCATTCGACCTTTTTTTAATATCTTTTCCTCTTCCATCAATTTTATTTTTACTCATTGGTTACATGTTTTTTTTCAAAGTGCTTTTTCTTCACGCGAGTAATGAGTTGTCATTCTTTATTTATTTTCTTTTATATCGCTTTTCAGGAATTGTGCCGTATCATTCACGTAGGCCACGTTATTGATAAGTCAGGTATTACTTTACTTTACTTTTTATTCCTTCATTGTGACCACAGTAGATGTGGGCCTAGAACTAAGGTACCTTTTGTAATACGGCCTCTATTGTTCGGAAAAGTACCATGTTCCCTGTCATGTAGGATTATTGTACACAATGGAGAGATTAATGATCTTGAGAGGGTGCTTTGTAAAAGAGCACGAATGGCTGACAGCGCTGACGGATAATACGTTGATAGATGGTTTTGCGAAAGGACTGTGTTACGTAGTGGGGAAGCGCAGTCGTTTGTCATTTTCTAAGAAGACTACAACACTAAAGTTGACAGTTTTTCTAAAAAGAAAAAGATAAAGAATGGGAGAATGGCGGTTACTTTGAGGCTGAAGAATAAAGGGGTCGTAACAGTCTGTCCAGTGACAAGGGATGTGTCAGAGCTAGTATTGAAGCCTGAATAAGATGAATGATGTTCATGAACGTATGTTACCCGAAAAAGGAAGAAAATAAATATATATTGTTGAGCGGACATGTTAAGAGAAGGGATATTGTTTGTCGGAGTAATATATAGTATATTAATTTCGGTCAAGATCGTCAATTTCCGCCTTCGTTCGTTCTGGCTGGAGGATCTTAGCCTATTCATGGCATAGCAACGCGATCGTGTGTATATGCAAGATGCTTGCCAGTCCCCGTGGGTATGTAGCCATGCGTTGTTGAATATTTTCGTGCATGCATTGAACTGGGAATCTTTTTGATGTTGGGAATTACGTTACTGGAAGGTAATTAGAATTGCAACTAGGAACATGAACAGTGTATGTCTGTATTAGGTTGATGCAGCTCATTTATCGGCTTTGCTAAGGGTAGTCTGGGGGCGTTGTACAAGCAGTCTAGTTACGCAGGGGGATAATACTTTTAATGGAATAAAACGTGTTGAATATTATTAGCTCTATAAGAATAGCATACTAAGTGTTAACAAGTACCAACGTTAGTGGTCGTACGGAATTGGCGGGTGTACTCAGGATTGTGAATGATCGTTAAACGTTGACAACGCTACAAATATAAAA
>JAGDQP010004799.1:0-15674 GCA_022664845.1 Lepisma saccharinum
TGTTAACATGGGATGTTTTATGGCGTCTCTGATTGACTGATTGTTAAAGCCAATGGGGAGGCTGCTTGATCGGGCGTCCCTGATTGGCTGCTTGTTTTCGGCCAATGAGGGAGCAGGTAGATTATTGGGCTTGTATTTATATGTGTGTATTTTTTGTACAGACTCAGTGTATATCTGATGAGGATCTTGGCTAGAAGGTCGAAACGTTACATGTAATTTAATTTTTTACGAATAATATAGTCTTGTTCAGCAGTTCAGTGTTTTTTGATCTTAATTGCAAGACGTGCAACTATGTTTTGTTGTCATATATTTTTAATGGTTCCATTATTTTCGCCACAGCAGCACCAAACTTAAGATAAATATTATTTGACACAATAGCAACATACTGTGCGAGTTACCGACCCCAGGAACACCGTTTCTGAGCGTTGTCAACCGGTACCCAAAACTATCATGAACCATAAGATGTAGCTTCACACCATATGATGAACATGCCTGAGGTGTCATTAGAAAGGTATTGATTAGAGTAGCTCAGAGCCGCCGGGACAGTCTTAATTGGTGCAGTAGTTTAGTGTCGTCAACCTAGTTTTTAAAAACAAGTATTCAAATTGCTTACATTCGGACATATTTCTGGTTGGGACAAAGTATAAAAATCTGTTTTCTCACATGTTGTACAGTTATATAAGGAGAACATATGGTAGAAATGTCAACTTTGATATTTGAGTTTGAAGGTATTATTCATTTGTAAACTGGGGATATAATACTCGTACGCGCTTTGGTAAACGTATTATCAAAGCACACATGAACATTATTAATCCTCAATGTGCACATTTTTAACTTCGTCGAGACTCAAATATCATAGTTGAAATTACTACCATAAATTATGTTCTCCTTATATAATTGTACAACACGTGAAAAGATAGATTACTATATTTTGTCCCATTAGAGATATCGAACCTCCAATACGCATAAAATACTAATTTTTGGATTTTCAAACATTCGAAAAACATATAAGGAACCACATGTCAGCCTTCATATTTTGTATACATTCAATATAATTTGATGTATAATAGTGTACAAAAGATCAACGCTGATATTCAATCCACTCCGTACGAAAAAGCCCCCTACAACAGGAATGTTTGAAAATCGCATTTGACAATCACATTTGGATACCATTTTGATCACTTCAGTTAAGTTTTAGGCTTATCATACAGAGAACTAAAATTATCAAGTAGATTTAAAGAAAAAAAAAACATGCTTTCCGTTTGAATGTCCTATGGTAAACCAGTACGGAGATATTACATTTTTGTGTAAACTACTGCAAAAATGGTGGCTATAGAAAGAAAAGAATACCCGTTTTGAACTATTCAAATTATCTGGTGTAGTAAAAAGTAAACCATTATTTTGCCAATAGATGGCTTCAGTGATCTGTATCTCGCGTTGTATAAGTCCGATCGGGTTCAACGAGATAGCGTTCAAACGATGATATTGCGTACTACAAACATTCTTCAGATAGTTGTGATGAGTTGACTCAGTGTTGTGTGAGTGCGCGTCAAAATGGACACTAGCAAAGAGAAAACATTTTACAGTTTTTCTTCGATAAAGGCGAAAACGCAAGCCAGGCGGCTGAAAATGTGCATAGTGTTTATGGTTCTGATACTGTAACAGCCAATCACGCGCAATTTTGGTTTCGTCGCTTCCGTGCCGGTAATTTTGACGTCAAAGATGTACCACGCACTGAAAGGCCAAGTGTCGAAAATGTCGATAAAATCATGGACATTGACGCGTCCGACAGTCATGTAAGCACTGTTTCGATTGCTCAAGAGCTAAACATTGCACAAAAAACCGTGTGGAACCATTTGCATAAGGCTGGATACAAAAAGAAGCTTGATGTATGGGTGCCACACGAGTTAACGCAAAAAAAACCTCATGGACCGAATTTCCATCTGCGAATCGCTGCTGAATCGCAACAAAAGCGACCCATTTCTGAAGCGGTTGGTGACTGGTGATGAAAAGTGGATCATTTACGACAACGTCACGCGAAAATGGTGGGATTGGCAGGGAATTATCTAATATGAGCTGCTCCCCTACGGCCAAACCCTTAACTCGGAACTATACTGTCAACAATTGGACCGTCTGAAGGCAGCAATCGCCCAGAAGCGGCCAGCTTTGGCCAATAGGAGAGGCATTGTGTTCCGCCAGGCCACACACATCGATAGTGACTCGCCAGAAGCTCCGGGAGCTTGGTTGGGAGGTTCTTATGCATCCACCTTATAGTCCGGACCTGGCACCGAGTGATTACCATCTATTCCTGTCCATGGCGAACACGTTTGCTGGTGAAAAATTCGCTTCAAGAGAGGCTTGTGAAAATCGACTGTCTCAATTTTTTGCCAATAGGGACAAGGGCTTCTATGAGAGAGGCATCATGATATTACCTTCCAAATGGCAACACGTTGTCGAACAAAACGGCTCATATGTGACCTAAATCGGATCATTCTAACTATGGTAAGTCAAGCCTTCAATGTCATGCAAAAATAATGGATTACTTTTTACTACACCAGATATTATTATTATTATTATTATTATTATTATTGACAGATGTCAATTAACCAAGCTGGACGATTTTAGATGGACTGACTTGTAGTTTGTATAAGATCGCACAAACCTCTCTGTCCTATCCGTAGTTTGCAACACGGGGTGTGTGCTTTAAGTATGTTGTCTGTCATCAGTAGACGATATAAAATATCCAATAACACGACGAACTGTCATTTAAAAAAGTTTAACTTGATACCTAGTTGGCAAAACTGACAAGCCGGTGACATCATGTTTTCACTTCTGATGCCTGCCATGTTGCTAGAAACAAATTTTCGGAAAAGAAATTTTCATTCAATGACTCGTTTCTGACTTATTGAAAATTATTCATTTCCTCCCATTAGTAGGTGTCGGTTTAGACTCAAAGTTGGAAACGCTGTTCTACAAAACTAAGCGAAATCTCACCCATATTCAAAGGAACATTTTTACTTGTTTTGATGCCAGAAATCACGTCCTGAAAGTTCCGTTCTTTGTTCTGAAATACTGTGGATATATCCTTTATTTAACTTCTGTGAATTCCGAAGTTTCGCCCTACCTCCGCCCCCGTCCCCTTGTCCATCGCACCTTAAATTTTGGTATTTTCCATATCTCACCATCCTCTATCAGATGCACTATGCCTGCTTAGGATCTCAGCGACAACATATCGTGACCCTCCCTTGTGAGGAAGTTCTAAAAAATGCGAAAACAAGATCAACAAAAAATTTGTTTGTTAAGCAGTATATCTCTGTACTAACAAGAGAACCTAAGCTGATCAGCCAATATTTACAGGAAATATTATTTTCTACTTGTTTTCAACCGGTAAAGAACGAAAATGACAGCCATAGACCCAACCTTTTTGACAATTTTTGCTTTATTTTTTATTTATTTTTATTTTTTAATAACGATTTGTGCCTATATTTACAGGGTAAGGCATAAGTATGAAGAAACTTGCAGTATTGAAACAACTGCAGGATTCTGGCTGAACTGACTTTGGGTAATAGCAGTGGGTGAAGGGGATATGAGTATCATGGCCTCCATTATTGTTTCAGCTCAAAAATTTAATACAAGAAAGAGGTCATATGAACATTTTAGACTAGCTTGTTTCCGGGAATTCAAATGTCAAAACATTTGTCGCCTACGTGTATTTATTCAGGGGATAGGGATTCGGAAATTTGGAATTTGAGGTCCTAAAACATATGCTCAATATGGCGGCCACTTTTAATGACATAACAAAAATTAAACTCCCTATCAGCCCTATTATGTAATTTATTGTCCAAACATATAATATGTGCGTAAAAATTCGAATACATTCCACAAGAATTTATGAGTAAAATTAACTTTTTCACTCATATACTATTTTAGGAAATATAACAACAAAATAGACACAAATCAACATTTCTCAAAGCTCCTATTCAAAATTATCAAGAAGGTTGAGTCTAGGGCACTTATTTACAGTCATTAGAAGTTAAAAACGAGTACAAAAGCATTTTCCAAAGGCTGCCAAATTGAGCACATATAGAACGCAAAGTTCCAGATTTCAGAATTCCTGTCTCCTAAACAAATAAACGTAGGTGGCAAATATCTGTACACTTGAACTTCTGCGAACAAGCTATCCTAAAATGATATGCCACATTTATCTCTCGACCTAAAACCAAGGTTGAGGTCATGATGCTCATTCCCCCACCAGTTGAAGCCCTTCACCAATTGTCATCATTACCCAAAGATTGGGGCAGATTGCCGTAGCGGCTTGAACACCGCAACTGTCTTCACACTTTTGCCTTATTCTGTAGAAATAGGCACATATTAACATTTCTAAAAATTACTATCCAAAATTGTCAAAAAGATTGGATCTATGACTGTCATTTTTAGGCATTACAGGTGAATTTTTTTTTTCTTGTCAATATAGACTGATCAGCTGACGTGGTTCCATTATGGCATTGTTGTTAAGCATTTACCAGACGCTTTCCGAACCTTAGTTATTACAAACTGTTTTGTATCCTCTTTCATATTTTCCAATAAACAAGTTTCTATCTGCAATATTTTTTTGTTTTATTAGCCTTTCAAATGTGGCAGGTTTTTTTTTTTAAATTTTCTGAATTCCAAATTCGTCAGTAAAATAAGGAACAACTTTGCCACCATGTCATTTCTACCAACCTGTACTCTTCTTACATACGATGTAATATTGCGAGGAGTAGCCCACTTTATAATTTGCCATTTACATCCGCTGCCATCAATGATTCCTAAACAACCTCCATTTCTCATAGATTTATCGTCTGCCAGAACAACATGTCCTGCAATATCTTCTACAATTCCAAGTTCCTGACAACTTATTTTAGTTGGATCAGCGTTACCTGCAAGTGAAATAGCCACACTTTGTGATAAAAATGAAAAAATCATAGACAAGAAACTATTGAAAACTAACTATTCAAATTATGTGTTTTGGGCTAAAACGTAATGTGGATGTAGTGAGGATTTTTTCATCATTCTTATATTGAATGATGTACATTAGTTTCCAAAATTGTAATTTGGGAACTATACCTAACCTATATTGTACTTCACTTGCACCTATATAATTCGAACGCATAGTCATATCTCCTGGTTTAATACTAGACCACAACTTATCTTTGAAATATCATGTTAACCCCATAACTAGCAAATCTTTTGCAGCCTTGTACTCACCACGTCGTCTAAAACTTCCTTACCTATGCAGGTTACACTATCTCTACTTTGGTTGTTGGTTCTGACACATCTAGATTATGGTGATGTAGTAAATCCTGATCTTAAACATGAATTGACCAGACATCTGCAACATGTCAAAAATGCGTTTCATTGTTTACCTAAATACTTTGATTATCTTTAACCATACTTTAAAATATTAGAGTCGATTTATATATCTTTCTCTTCTTGAATACAACCTTCTGCTATTGTTCTTATTATTCTTAATTATTATTTAAATGGCGAATGTTAGCTTCCACGCTATACTTGCTGTGATAATCAACTACTATTTGCAGAAGCTGAACCCTTGAAGAAATCTTTCATGTTTCCCATACATAAAATTTACTATAGCAGGTTAGTCTTCTTCTTCCTTGGAGTAGATGGACATCTTTGGCATCTAGAGAAAACAGAAACATAAAGAACTTGATTCGTTCTCCAGTGCCCACAATTTATCAGTCTGTTGGCCGGCGGGGCTACGACAAAACCCGTGTGTACCTATAGTACAAGGAGAACTGATCTAACGACGATTTGTATTTGTATCATACATCTTTATTTGCCTTTGGGAGAACATATATTCATATGCAACGACAAACAAATATTTGACATTATTCTTTGGATCTGGTGACTGCGACGCACCTTTAAAGGTTGTTTGTTACCTAAGTATTTTAATACATTTGCAGGTTTGACATTTCTCTCTTAAATTCAGTTAATATTAAATTAGCATTATTATTTTTTCGAATTCATATAATCTGACAATAACAAACTAATCTTTAACATAAAAACAATTGATTCTATAAAATAAAACCACAACTTTAATTAATTATTAAAAAGTTAGTTTATTTCGAATTTGGCGCGTTTCAGTGCTGCCATTTTTATACGCTTTATGATCACTTGTAGAGCATTCTAACCTTTTGCTCATTAACAAATCTTTAATCATATATTTTTCACATGATATTAACATAGTCAATGCTGAACGTATGCCTCGCGATCATCACCATGCCTCGCGATTAGGTGGTCCTGTTTGTGATCCACTACAACTTTAATAAATTAGGATATCCCTATTTACATGAACGTTGTAAGTATCGTAAGCTTATTCTCCTGTAAACTGTTCAAAAACAGGGAAGAAGTCTATCATTTCTCCAGCTTCCAGGATTATGCGGCTTCTACAAATTTGACACCGGATATCGCAAGTCTAATTCTACTTTCAATTCCATGACAAAACTCAAAGTTTTTCTCTAAATTGTTCTTAGTCACCTCCTGCAATCCATGGAACAGTCTCAATTTCAATCAGACATAGTTACAATGGCAATGTACCCTTTTTGGGGCGAGAAATTTGCTTACTCACTTGTACATGCACTGAATCAAGCAGGTTATACTTCAGGTTTGGTACATTTCGAAAGATTCTACATATTTGCAAATATGCAATTTAAGAACTGCGAAATGTGTGTATATATTTGTTTGTTAATATTATTAGTAAATAATAATAGCCACCGGCGTTACAGACCGATAGGTCCTGAGCCTGCCCCAACGTCATCTATCCGCGCTTGGTGGAACTGCGTCCACCTGAGTGACGGCAGTGTGGCCAGAGCTGCGCGCCATGTAGCCACGAATAGGCGTATTAGGGGCTTTCTAGACCGAGTGACCGTCACGCTTTATTCCCGTGACTCCTCAGTTTGCCTCACGACGCTGGGTGGACACAGAAAAGTGGTAATCCATCCGGAAATTGAACCCGGGACCATGCAGACATGAGTCCAACGTTCACTAGACTATGGATCCCCCTAATATTATTAATAATACCTTTTTACTTTTTTCCTCCTTTTCCTTGTATAAATATTGAAAGATCATTTATCTTTTATATAATCTAATGACCATCAAGTATATGTCTAATTTTGCTAGGTATCTACCAGTCGATTTTAGCTTAGTGTAGTTAATGAACTTACTATATATACCTTGGTAGTTGATTGCTTTATAGTGTAATGTGTCACAGTACGTGCATGTATATATGCCTATCTATTTGCGTATACATTATTATTATTATACTATTGTGTGTACTCATTAAAACTGTTCTGCATTTTTCTTTATGGTTGATTAGAAGGAATAGTCTAACGACTTTAAGTTCGTCATAGTATATGAAGCGAAATAAATAAAAAGAGATCAAGTCACCGCCTTATTCATCGAGTTCTCTAATTACTGCTTCTTTCCTTATTTTTACTGTTAAGCAAGTCTTAAGTTGTGTTTACGTTGGCGTGGTGCCACGTCCGAAAACAGACGTAAAGGTAGAGTAGAGGTAACGCGCTCGGAATTTCGAGGAATTCCGCCATTTGGGCGTGCTACTATTGGCTTGTTACGCAATACGTGGAGTGTAAATAAAGATTCCAAATCACTATTTGCACCACGCTGCCGTATGTGGAGCTTCTTACCTGCTGTACTAACCACTCAGGATTGAGTTTTTTTAAAGAGAAGGGTCGATACAAGAATTTCTCGATACTCAATACTCGATACCGATAATTATTTCTGACCTTCGATACTCGATACTTTCTTCAACATTACAATGCAAATGATATATGTAATTAAAAGTAATATCTAAAATAGAGGTGGGACGATACCAGAATTTCTCGATACTCCGTACCGGTAGGTCTACATATTTCTGACTTTCGGAACACGATATTTTCTTCAACAGTGTTCTACAATGCAAATGATACATACGTAATTAAAGTGATATATAAATATGATGTTTCCTATCGTTTAACTGTTCTACTGTATTATCTTGATTTACCTTAAATACTTACAATATTTTTTGTATAATTTTGTTCTCAAATATGCAATTCTTTACCACTTTGTTTTACAGAAGAGCGGAAGTCGTCTTTTTAAAATTTGAAACTGTTACCGTTAATAAATACTTCTTTCACTTAATAGGATATATCGAAATATAAGAAAACAAACATTACCACCTAAAATACTTTTCAATGACTGGATGTTATAGGTTTTGGGATTTTATATGAACAGAAACATTCCTGCTGTATCGAAATCAAGTCATGCTTTTTCTGTCTCTTCTGACTGCTTCTTTTTGAGGATTGTGCTTATTAGAGCCAGTCGGTATAAGAGTGATAAACTATGAGCACACAGGCAACTTGCTTTATGTTTGTCTGTCTGTCTGTCTCTCTCTCTCTCTCTCACTGACACACCGAAAATATTAAGAAAAGTGTATGGTGTTTTAAAAGCTCACTCAGGGGTTGGCGGTTGTTTGTAGTTTCAAACCTCACAAAATCAGCATTGATTCCGCCATGGGTCGGTTCTTTCCCCACATTTTTCACGCACATTTGACCGATAGTACAAATTCTGCGTCTTCTTATTTTGTGAGGGCATGTGGGTATCTGTATGTGTGCGTATGTGACTGGGTAGCAATAAGGAGTAGTGAATTATAGGAAGAACGTCGTGTACAGGATCCGTAAGCCATGGTACAGGGAAATTAACAATGAAGAAAGATTCCAATCGCTGTCCCTAAAACTTGAGACTAGGAGGTTCATTTAGGTGCAGCAGAGATTATGCCAGGCGTCGGAAAACTAAAGGACAATAAAATTTCTCACCAACCGATCTTTAATTTTCAGTCGGCTTCTCCCCAACACATGCTACCAGGAAACTTCCTTCATAGTATTTTTGTTTTGAATACTCAAGAATGTTATTATACTCAAGTACCGTTGCAGTATTATATTCAGAGAATGAAATTTAAAGTCCGTATTTTTCTTACTCTTCGGATTTTTCTCAACATATCGCAAAGTGAGTGCGACCAAAGCAAATATAGATAGGATGGTGTGAGAGGGGGTGAAATCGGACACTTCCTGTCTCGATTTTTTAGTATGTGTAAGAAATAAGAATGTTTTTATTCAGTACTGAATAGTTCTTAAGCCGTCATGAATTACTCCTTCCATACTTATAGAATTTTATCTCTCAGCAACTAGATATCGGTCCTCGCCAGAATTTCTCGGTACGCCTGATCCTTATTCTAACCTTCGATGCTTACAATCGATACTTTTTTCAAAATGTTCTTCAATGTATTAAAAAATACATACATTAATTAAAATTAAAATGTTAATATATTGCTTTCCTATAATTTATAATTTAACTCTGTCCTGAGTCATAGATGCCTAAAGGCCATACACAAAATTAATATTCAAGAAACGAAGATGTAAGTTATAGACATAACGTTCTACCATGGGATTACTTTCAGAGAAAGATATTAGTGTAAAAAAAATCAAAGTATTGAAAAAATATCGAGTTCATTAGTTGAAGTGTCGAGCGATACCGATACTTTGCAAATATCGGTGGTATCGAGGTATCGAAAATATCGAGAACTCCTCTTTAGTATTCAATAATACCGACTTAAAATTTCTATGCCGGCTTCACCGTTTGTTTTTCCCCTGTTTCAAAGAGAAGTCTTCCACGGGCTTTCCTTTCTTCTTTGTTTCAGTTTCTTTATCTGTCTAATACCTAGTGCGAGATGTCTTGTGTACATAGAAACCATCTATAAATACCATTCCTATGTTTTAACGTAATTCCTTACTTAACAGCATGCGGAATCAGAAATAATTACCATGATTGCTGACTCACATACTAGGGCGTTCCTTGGAGGGGCCCGACTAGCTTATTTTTTCTGTTTCTGTTTGTAAACCAGTCCCGTGGATAAAGCGTCAGCTTGTCAAGTTCAAAACCCGGGTTCAAATCCTGACGCGTGAATGAAATCAATTCATTTTTTATTCTTTCAAAATACGTTTCAATACGTTCATATTTACGAGTATTATGCTTTCTAGCATTTTTTGTCAGTTATCTTAGATTACTGATTATGGGTTAGGTTAGGACAGATTCGGTTATGTCTCTTTACAAACCTAGTTTTCAAATTCAGATCACCAGACGCTAATGTCTATCAGAGATATCAACTAATCTGGCCATATTCGATTTTTTTCGCATCGACGCGGCGTACTAACAGGCGTAAGGTTCAGTTCTTGTGTTGTACCTATAATTGCGAGAAGATTGTGATGACAAATGATAAGTGGAATGTCAGGATCCCTGGAGTGTTATTAATTGATTGTTCATATGATATAAAGAAGCGTAACTAAAATACAACTTTAAAGCATGGTCACTTTTATCAACATTAGAAGTGATATCACGCTAATGTACACACCACTTTTGCTGGGATTCTGACAGACTGGAATGTTGATATGAGTTGAAAACCTAATTTTACATAATTTAACTATTATTGATTATCCTTTAGGAACATTGGTTACGAGACGTCCTTCTGTTTTCATCTTGCCCTTCCTTCTTTTCCATCTTGAAATGTCCTTCATTCTCTAGTGATAAGGCTAAAATGTTTCGAATTGGACCTGTTCCTACTCCTCTCATTCAAATTTTTACTTTTAATAAAATCTTCCTTACCAAAATATCAAGGAGATTGTTCATCATTTAGTAACCACTTTACATTTTCATTAAATTGTATTACTTGATACGAAGATATAATCAAAATGTAACATTTTCTATAACATGGTTCAATCTTAGCTTAGTTGTTCTCCATCGCTAGAAAAAATCCACAGTTGTCCTTCACTTTGAACTTTACTGTCTGTAGCAAATATCCCGTTGCTGGAGTCCCCAATCACGGTAAGTTCTCAATAATTAAGTTTTAAGGTAAAACCACTTATCTTCCCCAAGGGGTTAATTAGGAACTTAATGTAACTAAGGATATCAACGGAGGTACTGATACAAAGGGAGGATCCACCAAGAGACCCCAGAAATTATATTTCTCGTCTATAGAGTTGGTGATTTGAAAGCAAATGTCTAGATTCAATTTTTACTTAAAAAATGTAATGAACATAAACGTCCTGTTTGATACAGAATATATAGTACAATCACACACAAATCAAATTCAGGATAATTGATGGTAACTAATTTTCAATCGTTTCAACAAACTTCAATTTCCAAAATAAATAACCTAAATCATAATTTCACCTCCCATGTTTTGACAAATTATTATATCGTTACACTTCCGATATTAGAACAAAAGTCATAACTATTAGCTGCTCTGACAGACTAATCAAACACTTACAAAATACTAATCATCGTTTCAAAAATGTCGAGAATTCTAACTTGGATTCCAATGCTCCAATATTATTGAGTATTAATTTAGAAACCGTGCTTCCACAAATAGGAAGAAACTTATGATACTCCGAAATAAACTTCTCCTGAAATTCCACGTGAAAACTAACCACAAGGCTAGGTCCCGGTTTCGCTTCCACCTGGTACTCAAACAGAAAACTAATCATAAAAAGTGAATTACCGGAAATATTGTTACTAAATAGAAAACAAAAATTCATGAATACTATTAGAATTAATTGCAAGCGAATATAGCACTCGATTCACTCAGATTCTTTAGATATCCAACACGTGGTCTGGCCGTGGGTTTGGTTCTCACCTGCGGACTATCCGTACAAAACTACTATTAAATCTGTATGATAAGTTTCAGAACGCCTTTAATATCATTCAAAGAGACAATTAGAACTATTTGCTCTACTTGATAACCACAGATGGCTTTAGATTCCGACGATACAAAACATGTGACTCCTAAGTACCACCCGGGTACTCGCCTGAGATACAAGAAAACTACGTCTAATTTCAAGTCATCATTGCATTTTATAGGGAAATAGCATTCGAATTTAATCCAGACGACAGGAAACTTGGTAGAAACGAGCAATAACTCAATTTCTACGAAAATGACCGCGAGGTTAAACACGCTCACCACCACTAATAAAACTATCGTCGTTCAAACCCTGAAAAATTACCAAAGCAATATAATTCGCATCATATATACTATTTAGTTTACTTTAATTTACTTTGATAGTGAAATTTACTTTAATTCTGAAAATCGAACATATATGGGCCACTATCCACTTACCGTTAAATTCGCTGAGTAATTGAAAATCGTCCAAATAATTCCATATCCCAAATGTCGATACGGTTCGTAGCACGAAATACTTCAGAAATATTGCTACTAGGAATTCAAGTTGAAATGTAGACCACAAGTAGATAGAGAAATTCGTAATACCACATTAGCACTATACGCTAAAATTTGAGCAACAATTCTTTACACACCTTTTCTTTATGTAACACAGCTAGTTATAAGGGCTCATGGTCACCGACGCTTTCAACTACGCTATTAGTTACAATTATTGCCTCGATGCGGCGCTGATATAATACAGTATACAATCTCTTGCTTCACCGAAATTCCTATTTAAACATTTTACAACAAAATATCATAGAGACCAAAATGAACATAAACAAAGCGAAAAGTGGAATGTAACCACAAATTGTACATTACATGTCCTCCACTGTTAAATGATCTGGTAACCCTGTTTAGAATGGCTGACCCTTCCCCCTTACCTTGTTTGTAAACTCCAATCATTCTCCCCCTTTTGTCTCTTACATTCAAAAGGTTCATAATGTTCATCCTAATCAGATGCGTGTAATCCATTGGAGATCCTTTACAAAAATACTCTGGAAATTCAGTTCTCATTTTGTAGTATTTCTTCATCTGAAATAAAAAGCAATTATATCCTTATTTGTATTTATCGCAAAATATACTTTATCATTGTTATTTCTACTTCTTTACGCTCAAATCCCTCATATGGTGTAAAGAAATGTTTCTTCATTTAGAGCATTTTCTCGTATATGCAATATGTTTTGCATGTCTTTCCTAAAAATGTCCCTGCGTTTGTTGTATAGTTAATTATTAGCGAGTTTTTAACTTATATCTTCGAACATTTGCTACCCTGGAATTCAGACAAGCTATATCTCGGTAACCTGCCATTTCATAAAAACATGTATTAGTGTAATAATGAAACACTCGTTAGTTACTAGACGGTTTTAGCGAAAGAAAGCGAAATTCATGGAAATAGCAAGACTAGAAAAACGAGACGGATAGATCAAAATGACAACATCAGACTGTCATTAAGATGTGGTACACATACCTGTGGCTGGCCACCCCCAGAAGAACGTTTCAGTCTCACAGGCTAAGATGAAAGAGATAACCAGGAGTACCGGTAAACTTCAAACGAAACAACCCATCATGCAAACAAAAGCACTATAGGTGGATACTAGTCCACCATATATGGCTACAAATTCCCGCAAAAGGAAAGAGAAACATTTTTATTATATGTGAGATAATCTAGTAAATATCAGCTTATCCTATAAGTAATGTGGTATGTGCGATGACCGCTGCAATGACGCCATCTGACGAGCTAATATTGAAGTAGACGGCATGTGCCATAGCTGAGTACTATAAAGCACTTGATTGTGCAGCAGTGTGTAGAAGGAGAACGGAGCACTCCACGTTTTGGAAATGAGGCTTGTGTTTGCTTATGCAGTAACGGAAGACTACATACGACATTTTATTCTCTACCGTATAAATTTCACCAGAAATATCCAGCCAGCGCAGCCGCACGAAATATTAATGCCGTATATGGTCAGAGTAACGTGGATGTGCGAAAATGCCAGATGTGGTTCCAGAGGTTTCGGTCTGTGGACACCAGCCTCACCGATAAGCCACGAGAAGAGAGACCTGTGCAGTTGGACAATGATGCCCTGTGAGCAGCCGTAGAATCAAATCCAATGCAAACTGTTGAAGAACTGGTCAGCGAACTCCATGTCATTTATTTGATCGTGCATCATTATCTGCAGATCCTTCGGTACGTGTCGAAACTGGAAAATGGGTATCCCATGCATTAACGCCTCAACAGAAACAGGAGTGAATTTACATCTACAGTTCCCTAATCACCCATCACAGAAGTGAGCCATTTCTGAACAGAATTGTGACAGGGGAGGAAAATTGGGTCCTCTATCATAACATTACACGCAAACGGCAGTGGATACCTAAAGGAGGGCGCAGAATCTTTGCCAAAACAGGATCTCCACCCCCGCAGAATGATGTTGAGTGTTTGGTTGGATATCCATGGGATAGTCCATGTTGAATTATTGCCACATAACCAGGCCATCAATGCAGATGTTTACTGTCAGCAGCTTGAACGCCTACTGACTGCATTATTGGAGAAACGTACTGCTCTGGTTAATCCTAAGGGTGTGCTTATCCATGATGATAACACGCACCCACACACGGTAAGAAGGGAATATACTAAGATCGATAAATATGGCTGGGAAAAACTCCCCCACCCGGCGTTTTCACCAGATCCTTCACCAACAGACTACTGTTTATTTCGCAGCCTGCAAAATCACCTATCCGGGAAAACAGTAAAATAAGAATGACGTGCGACGATCAGTGACCCAGTTATTTGCTCCAAAAACCAGTGACTTATTTCAGTGGGGGATTCAATACCTTTTTGGCAGGTGGTAGAGTGTTGTGGAGTCCGGTGGAGACTATTTTCCTAACTAAGGGTAGTGTTCTAGCTAAATTATCGTTCTTTTCCTCATGGTGCAATAATACGACATTACTTATGAGATAATCTGATACTTGTGAATAGGCGATCTCGTCTTACCCTAAGATAAAAAATCTGACCTCCTTATCCGAAGTCAATCTGCAAACTCAGAGGATAATGTACACTTGTGTACAATTAAAATGTGTCAACCTTATCACTATATCTCTTCCAGCACATACTTAGTTCTAGACTTTTTTCGTGCAGCAGCTGATATTCTGAGCTAGAGTTTCAACTCTTACGTAAGTTTATTTGGCTAAAACGAATCTGTATGCCATTTTGAGAACATGATATCCAATCATGGGTTTCCTAAAATTATGTATGGTGAGAACTTTATTGATAATAAAATTTGATAACACTTGTGGTTATAAACCAAAGGTAATATGATTATTGCTGTTAATTGAATGTATATGCACACCTTCACTTGTTCTATATTTGCTGATATTGTATAGACCACTTAATCATTTTAGGAACCGTATATTCATGTAATTTTGACAGATACCAGAGTAAGCATCGACATTATGTGTAGTCAATGATAACACTATTACGGATTGATTTCTGACATGTTCTCTTCAGAAGCATAGCAATCGATACCAGTTCCAACCGGTTAGTTCTCTGATTGTAACTTCTTAGTTTCCAGTTGTTCCACATTCTTCAATGATTCTCATTCATTATTAAAGTTAGTAATGAATATATATATATATAACTTACTAAACTTGTGACGGAAATTGCGTTTTTAATTTATTACAATCAAGACATTTTTTATTGCGTAAAATAAGTCAGAATTTCTATATTTCCTTTCTCTGTTATCAAATAATGGTTTCGAAGAAACTTGACCTTACTTAACCGGATTGAGTTTATTAAATTGTACTTTAAATATACCTTATCCATGATAAGTTTACTAGAGCCGTAATAATCAAC